>JARPMJ010002404.1:0-119409 GCA_033366665.1 Phoxinus dragarum
ATGGCAAAAATTGGTATCAATGTTTTCAGCATAACCCAAGGAATCTATTGAGACCAGTGTCATTACTATAGGCAAATTTATTCAAAAGTTATTAGCATTTTTGGAAATTTCATTATAACTTTTGACCAAAAGGTGGCGCTGTCTCATAATCTTTTGAGTACCTTTAGGGCCTTGTACTGATGACCCATACTGAGTTTCGTAACGATACGTTCATGCGTTCGTAAAATACAGCATTTTAACACATAATTCAAAATGGCCGACAGCCAAAATGGCCGATATGGGAAAATTGGATATCAGTCAACTCAGCATGACGCCCTGAACCTAACGAGACCACTTTTGTGATTTTTGGACAAACCGTTCAGAAGTTATAAGCAAAAACATAAATTCTTCATATCTCCGGACCAGTAGGTGGCGCTGCGCCGAAACGCAGCATGTAGCCTCAAGTCATGCTTGTGATGACATGTACCAAATTTGGTCTGAATCCGATAAAACGTTGTGGAGATACAGCCTTACGTCTGTTTTCGCAAGCGCAACGTAAAATTAAATTGCGCGGTATTCGTGAACGGTTTGACAAATCAACTTGAATTCCATAACTTTTTGTCGTCATGGTCTGGAGATGATCTGGTTCAATTTTCGTGAAATTCGGAGCAACGGCCCAGGAGGAGTTCGAAAAAGTAGGTTTTTCGGAAAATTCAAAATGGCGGGAAAACTATTATGACGGAAAATGACGTCATAGGGTCCAGTCGAATCGTCGTGAGCTCAGGAATCAGAGGAAAAAAGAATGTTGTTTCTAGCCCTTGTGGTTCAAAAGTTATTAGCATAAATATGAGTGAAACTTTGGACAGCTGGTGGCGCTAGAGGGAATGAGTTGGAGACTCCAAATTTGCTATGGTGATAGTTCAGGCTGTCCTCTATCACTGTGCCAATTTTCATAAGTTTCCCGCAAACGGTTCTATAGGCTGCCATAGACGCCCAGTCGGAAGAAAAAGAAAAAGAAGAAGAAATATAGCTGCAAGCAGCAATCACCGGGGCCAAGCGCAAGCAAGACGACAAGACATGCCAAAGTGGCTGGGAGTGTGAGACCCACTGCAGCAAGGAGCAATTAAAGACATTTGAAGATGAATTTTGGCAAAATGGTTGAAAAATCACATACAATAACTAAAAATATGATTATCACTTTCGACCAATAGGTGGCGCAGTTACGAAACTGATGTGATGTGGTCAGAGTGAAGTGACAATGACACATACAAAGTTTGGTGTCAATATGTCAAGGCATTGCAGATATAAAGCCTGAATAGTCATTTTGGCATCATGCCTCAACTTTGCCACTGCGGTATACGAAAACGGTTTCGTCTATCAACACGAAATCCATAACTTTTACTCGGCACGGTCTGGAGATGACACGATCCGATTTTGGTGAAAATCGGACCTTCGGTCTAGGAGGAGTTCGAAAAAGTAGGTTTTAAAAGAAAATAAAGATGGCGGACAGGAAGTTTGATTGACTATGGCAAAATTGGTATCTATGTTTTCAGCATAACCCAAGGAATCTATTGAGATCAGTGTTATTACTATAGGCAAATTTATTCAAAAGTTATTAGCATTTTTGGAAATTTCATTATAACTTTTGACCAAAAGGTGGCGCTGTCTCATAAATTTTTGAGTACTTTTAGGGCGTTGTACTGATGACCCATACTGAGTTTCGTAACGATACGTTCATGCGTTCATAAAATACAGCATTTTAGCACATAATTCAAAATGGCCGACAGCCAAAATGGCCGATATGGGAAAATTGGATATCAGTCGACTCAGCACGATGCCCTGAATCTAACGAGACCACTTTTGTGATTTTTGGACAAACCGTTCAGAAGTTATAAGCAAAAACATAAATTCTTCATATCTCCGGACCAGTAGGTGGCGCTGCGCCGAAACGCAGCATGTAGCCTCAAGTCATGCTTGTGATGACATGTACCAAATTTGGTCTGAATCCGATAAAACGTTGTGGAGATACAGCCTTACGTCTGTTTTCGCAAGCGCAACGTAAAATTAAATTGCGCGGTATTCGAGAACGGTAATTCGAATCAACTTGAATTCCATAACTTTTTGTCGTCATGGTCTGGAGTTGATCTGGTTCAATTTTCGTGAAATTCGGAGCAACGGCCTAGGAGGAGTTCGAAAAAGTTGGTTTTTTGGAAAATTCAAAATGGCGGGAAAACTATTATGACGGAAAATGACGTCATAGGGTCCAGTCGAATCGTCGTGAGCTCAGGAATCAGAGGAAAAAAGAATTTTGTTGATAGGCCTTACGGTTTAAAAGTTATTAGCATAATATAAGTGGAAACTTTGGACAGGTGGTGGCGCTAGAGGGAATGAGTTAGAGACACCAAAATTGGTGCAATTACTGTTGGGAATGTCCTCTATCAGAATGTCAAACCGGAACAACTTTCCCGCATACGCTTCTATGGGCTGCCATAGACGCCCAGTCGGAAGAAGCAGAATAATAATAATAAATATAGCTGCAAGCAGCCATTACGGGGCCAAGCGCAAAAGCAGACGACGAGATATGCCTACATGGCTGAAAGTGTGAGACAAACTGCAGAAAGGAGCAATTAAAGACATTTGAAGATGAATTTTTGCAAAATGGTTGAAAAATCACATACATTAACTAAAAATATGATTATCACTTTCGACCAATAGGTGGCGCAGTTACGAAACTGATGTGATGTGGTCAGAGTGAAGTGACAATGACACATACAAAGTTTGGTGTCAATATGTCAAGGCATTGCAGATATAAAGCCTGAATAGTCATTTTGGCATCATGCCTCAACTTTGCCACTGCGGTATACGAAAACGGTTTTCGTCTATCGACACGAAATCCATAACTTTTACTCGGCACGGTCTGGAGATGACACGATCCGATTTTGGTGAAAATCGGACGTTCGGTCTAGGAGGAGTCAGAAAAAGTAGGTTTTAAAAGAAAATAAAGATGGCGGACAGGAAGTTTGGCTGACTATGGCAAAATTGGTATCTATGTTTTCAGCATAACCCAAGGAATCTATTGAGACCAGTGTCATTACTATAGGCAAATTTATTCAAAAGTTATTAGCATTTTTGAAAATTTCATTATAACTTTTGACCAAAAGGTGGTGCTGTCTCATAAATTTTTGAGTACCTTTAGGGCCTTGTACTGATGACCCATACTGAGTTTCGTAACGATACGTTCATGCGTTCATAAAATACAGCATTTTAGCACATAATTCAAAATGGCCGACAGCCAAAATGGCCGATATGGGAAAATTGGATATCAGTCAACTCAGCATGACGCCCTGAATCTAACGAGACCACTTTTGTGATTTTTGGACAAACCGTTCAGAAGTTATAAGCAAAAACATAATTCTTCATATCTCCGGACCAGTAGGTCGCGCTGTGCCGAAACGCAGCATGTAGCCTCAGGTCATGCTTGTGATGACATGTACCAAATTTGGTCTGAATCCGATAAAGCGTTGTGGAGATACGGCCTTACGTCTGTTTTCGCAAGCGCTACGTAAAATTTATTTGCGCGGTATTCGAGAACGGTAATTCGAATCAACTTGAATTCCATAACTTTTGGTCATCAAGGTCTGGAGATGATCTGGTTCATTTTTCGTGAAATTCGGAGCAACGGCCTAGGAGGAGTTCGAAAAAGTAGGTTTTTCGGAAAATTCAAAATGGCGGGAAAACTATTATGACGGAAAATGACGTCATATGGTGCAATCGAATCGCCATGAGCTCAGGAATCAGAGGAAAAAAGAATTTTGCTTCTAGCCCTTATGGTTCAAAAGTTATTAGCATAAACATGAGTAAAACTTTGGACAGCTGGTGGCGCTAGAGGGAATGAGTTGGAGACTCCAAATTTGCTATGGTGATAGTTCAGGCTGTCCTCTATCACTGTGCCAATGTTCATAAGTTTCCCGCAAACGGTTCTATAGGCTGCCATAGACGCCCAGTCGGAAAAAGAAAAAGAAGAAGAAATATAGCTGCAAGCAGCAATCACCGGGGCCAAGCGCAAGCAAGACGACAAGACATGCCAAAGTGGCTGGAAGTGAGAGACCAACTGCAGCAAGGAGCAATTGAAGACATTTAAAGATGAATTTTGGCAAAATGGTTGAAAAATCACATACAATAACTAAAAATATGATTATCACTTTCGACCAATAGGTGGTGCAGTTACGAAACTGATGTGATGTGGTCAGAGTGAAGTGACAATGACACTTACAAAGTTTGGTGTCAATATGTGAAGGCATTGCAGATATAAAGCCTGAATAGTCATTTTTGCATCATGCCTCAAATTTGCCACTGCGGTATACGAAAACGGTTTCGTCTATCGACACGAAATCCATAACTTTTACTCGGCATGGTCTGGAGATGACACGATCCGATTTTGGTGAAAATCGGACGTTCGGTCTAGGAGGAGTTCGAAAAAGTAGGTTTTAAAAGAAAATAAAGATGGCGGACAGGAAGTTTGGCTGACTATGGCAAAATTGGTATCTATGTTTTCAGCATAACCCAAGGAATCTATTGAGATCAGTGTCATTACTATAGGCAAATTTATTCAAAAGTTATTAGCATTTTTGGAAATTTCATTATAACTTTTGACCAAAAGGTGGCGCTGTCTCATAAATTTTTGAGTACCTTTAGGGCGTTGTACTGATGACCCATACTGAGTTTCGTAACGATACGTTCATGCGTTCATAAAATACAGCATTTTAGCACATAATTCAAAATGGCCGACAGCCAAAATGGCCGATATGGGAAAATTGGATATCAGTCGACTCAGTATGACGCCCTGAACCTAACGAGACCACTTTTGTGATTTTTGGACAAACCGTTCAGAAGTTATAAGCAAAAACATAAATTATTCATATCTCCGGACCAGTAGGTGGCGCTGCGCCGAAACGCAGCATGTAGCCTCAGGTCATGCTTGTGATGACATGTACCAAATTTGGTCTGAATCCGATAAAGCGTTGTGGAGATACGGCCTTACGTCTGTTTTCGCAAGCGCTACGTAAAATTTATTTGCGCGGTATTCGAGAACGGTAATTCGAATCAACTTGAATTCCATAACTTTTGGTCGTCAAGGTCTGGAGATGATCTGGTTCATTTTTCGTGAAATTCGGAGCAACGGCCTAGGAGGAGTTCGAAAAAGTAGGTTTTTCGGAAAATTCAAAATGGCGGGGAAAACTATTATGACGGAAAATGACGTCATAGGGTGCCGTCGAATCGTCATGAGCTCAGGAATCAGAGGGAAAAAAGAATTTTGTTTCTAGCCCTTGTGGTTCAAAAGTTATTAGCATAAACATGAGTGAAACTTTGGACAGCTGGTGGCGCTAGAGGGAATGAGTTGGAGACTCCAAATTTGCTATGGTGATAGTTCAGGCTGTCCTCTATCACTGTGCCAATTTGTATAAGTTTCCCGCAAACGGTTCTATAGGCTGCCATAGACGCCCAGTCGGAAGAAAAAAAAAAAGAAAAAGAAGAAGAATAAGAACGGGAACAGATACAATAGGTGCCCGCACCTTCAGTGCTTGGCCCCTAATAAGAACGGGAACAGATACAATAGGTGCCCGCACCTTCAGTGCTTGGCCCCTAAATATAGCTGCAAGCAGCAATCACCGGGGCCAAGCGCAAGCAAGACGACAAGACGTGCCAAAGTGGCTGGGAGTGAGAGATCAACTGCAGCAAGGAGCAATTAAAGACATTTAAAGATGAATTTTGGCAAAATGGTTGAAAAATCACATACAATAACTAAAAATATGATTATCACTTTCGACCAATAGCAGTTACGAAACTGATGTGATGTGGTCAGAGTGAAGTGACAATGACACTTACAAAGTTTGGTGTCAATATGTCAAGGCATTGCAGATATAAAGCCTGAATAGTCATTTTGGCATCATGCCTCAACTTTGCCACTGCGGTATACGAAAACGGTTTCGTCTATCGACACGAAATCCATAACTTTTACTCGGCACAGTCTGGAGATGACACGATCCGATTTTGGTGAAAATCGGACGTTCGGTCTAGGAGGAGTTCGAAAAAGTAGGTTTTAAAAGAAAATAAAGATGGCGGACAGGAACTTTGACTGACTATGGCAAAAATTGGTATCAATGTTTTCAGCATAACCCAAGGAATCTATTGAGACCAGTGTCATTACTATAGGCAAATTTATTCAAAAGTTATTAGCATTTTTGGAAATTTCATTATAACTTTTGACCAAAAGGTGGCGCTGTCTCATAATCTTTTGAGTACCTTTAGGGCCTTGTACTGATGACCCATACTGAGTTTCGTAACGATACGTTCATGCGTTCGTAAAATACAGCATTTTAACACATAATTCAAAATGGCCGACAGCCAAAATGGCCGATATGGGAAAATTGGATATCAGTCAACTCAGCATGACGCCCTGAACCTAACGAGACCACTTTTGTGATTTTTGGACAAACCGTTCAGAAGTTATAAGCAAAAACATAAATTCTTCATATCTCCGGACCAGTAGGTGGCGCTGCGCCGAAACGCAGCATGTAGCCTCAGGTCATGCTTGTGATGACATGTACCAAATTTGGTCTGAATCCGATAAAACGTTGTGGAGATACAGCCTTACGTCTGTTTTCGCAAGCGCAACGTAAAATTAAATTGCGCGGTATTCGTGAACGGTTTGACAAATCAACTTGAATTCCATAACTTTTTGTCGTCATGGTCTGGAGATGATCTGGTTCAATTTTCGTGAAATTCGGAGCAACGACCAGGAGGAGTTCGAAAAAGTAGGTTTTTCGGAAAATTCAAAATGGCGGGAAAACTATTATGACGGAAAATGACGTCATAGGGTCCAGTCGAATCGTCGTGAGCTCAGGAATCAGAGGAAAAAAGAATTTTGTTTCTAGCCCTTGTGGTTCAAAAGTTATTAGCATAAATATGAGTGAAACTTTGGACAGCTGGTGGCGCTAGAGGGAATGAGTTGGAGACTCCAAATTTGCTATGGTGATAGTTCAGGCTGTCCTCTATCACTGTGCCAATTTTCATAAGTTTCCCGCAAACGGTTCTATAGGCTGCCATAGACGCCCAGTCGGAAGAAAAAGAAAAAGAAGAAGAAAAAGAACCGGAACAGATACAATAGGTGCCCGCACTTTCAGTGCTTGGCCCCTAAATATAGCTGCAAGCAGCAATCACCGGGGCCAAGCGCAAGCAAGACGACAAGACATGCCAAAATGGCTGGGAGTGTGAGACCCACTGCAGCAAGGAGCAATTGAAGACATTTAAAGATGAATTTTGGCACAATGGTTGATACATTAACTAAAAATATGATTATCACTTTCGACCAATAGGTGGCGCAGTTACGAAACTGATGTGATGTGGTCAGAGTGAAGTGACAATGACACTTACAAAGTTTGGTGTCAATCTGTCAAGGCATTGCAGATATAAAGCCTGAATAGTCATTTTGGCATCATGCCTCAACTTTGACACTGCGGTATACGAAAACGGTTTCGTCTATCGACACGAAATCCATAACTTTTACTCGGCACAGTCTGGAGATGACACGATCCGATTTTGGTGAAAATCGGACGTTCGGTCTAGGAGGAGTTCGAAAAAGTAGGTTTTAAAAGAAAATAAAGATGGCGGACAGGAAGTTTGGCTGACTATGGCAAAATTGGTATCTATGTTTTCAGCATAACCCAAGGAATCTATTGAGATCAGTGTCATTACTATAGGCAAATTTATTCAAAAGTTATTAGCATTTTTGGAAATTTCATTATAACTTTTGACCAAAAGGTGGCGCTGTCTCATAAATTTTTGAGTACCTTTAGGGCATTGTACTGATGACCCATACTGAGTTTCGTAACGATACGTTCATGCGTTCATAAAATACAGCATTTTAGCACATAATTCAAAATGGCCGACAGCCAAAATGGCCGATATGGGAAAATTGAATATCAGTCAACTCAGCACGACGCCCTGAATCTAACGAGACCACTTTTGTGATTTTTGGACAAACCGTTCAGAAGTTATAAGCAAAAACATAAATTATTCATATCTCCGGACCAGTAGGTGGCGTTGCGCCGAAACGCAGCATGTAGCCTCAGGTCATGCTTGTGATGACATGTACCAAATTTGGTCTGAATCCGATAAAGCGTTGTGGAGATACGGCCTTACGTCTGTTTTCGCAAGCGCTACGTAAAATTTATTTGCGCGGTATTCGAGAACGGTAATTCGAATCAACTTGAATTCCATAACTTTTGGTCGTCAAGGCCTGGAGATGATCTGGTTCATTTTTCGTGAAATTCGGAGCAACGGCCTAGGAGGAGTTCGAAAAAGTAGGTTTTTCGGAAAATTCAAAATGGCGGGAAAACTATTATGACGGAAAATGACGTCATAGGGTGCAGTCGAATCGTAATGAGCTCAGGAATCAGAGGAAAAAAGAATTTTGTTTCTAGCCCTTGTGGTTCAAAAGTTATTAGCATAAACATGAGTGAAACTTTGGACAGCTGGTGGCGCTAGAGGGAATGAGTTGGAGACTCCAAATTTGCTATGGTGATAGTTCAGGCTGTCCTCTATCACTGTGCCAATTTGTATAAGTTTTCCCGCAAACGGTTCTATAGGCTGCCATAGACGCCCAGTCGGAAGAAAAAAAAAAGAAAAAGAAGAAGAATAAGAACGGGAACAGATACAATAGGTGCCCGCACCTTCAGTGCTTGGCCCCTAATAACTAAAAATATGATTATCACTTTCGACCAATAAGTGGCGCAGTTACGAAACTGATGTGATGTGGTCAGAGTGAAGTGACAATGACACTTACAAAGTTTGGTGTCAATATGTGAAGGCATTGCAGATATAAAGCCTGAATAGTCATTTTTGCATCATGCCTCAAATTTGCCACTGCGGTATACAAAAACGGTTTCGTCTATCGACACGAAATCCATAACTTTTACTCGGCACGGTCTGGAGATGACACGATCCGATTTTGGTGAAAATCGGACGTTCGGTCTAGGAGGAGTTCGAAAAAGTAGGTTTTAAAAGAAAATAAAGATGGGCGGACAGGAAGTTTGGCTGACTATGGCAAAATTGGTATCTATGTTTTCAGCATAACCCAAGGAATCTATTGAGATCAGTGTCATTACTATAGGCAAATTTATTCAAAAGTTATTAGCATTTTTGGAAATTTCATTATAACTTTTGACCAAAAGGTGGCGCTGTCTCATAAATTTTTGAGTACCTTTAGGGCGTTGTACTGATGACCCATACTGAGTTTCGTAACGATACGTTCATGCGTTCATAAAATACAGCATTTTAGCACATAATTCAAAATGGCCGACAGCCAAAATGGCCGATATGGGAAAATTGGATATCAGTCGACTCAGGATGACGCCCTGAACCTAACGAGACCACTTTTGTGATTTTTGGACAAACCGTTCAGAAGTTATAAGCAAAAACATAAATTATTCATATCTCCGGACCAGTAGGTGGCGCTGCGCCGAAACGCAGCATGTAGCCTCAGGTCATGCTTGTGATGACATGTACCAAATTTGGTCTGAATCCGATAAAGCGTTGTGGAGATACGGCCTTACGTCTGTTTTCGCAAGCGCTACGTAAATTTATTTGCGCGGTATTCGAGAACGGTAATTCGAATCAACTTGAATTCCATAACTTTTGGTCGTCAAGGTCTGGAGATGATCTGGTTCATTTTTCGTGAAATTCGGAGCAACGGCCCAGGAGGAGTTCGAAAAAGTAGGTTTTTCGGAAAATTCAAAATGGCGGGAAAACTATTATGACGGAAAATGACGTCATAGGGTGCCGTCGAATCGTCATGAGCTCAGGAATCAGAGGAAAAAAGAATTTTGTTTCTAGCCCTTGTGGTTCAAAAGTTATTAGCATAAACATGAGTGAAACTTTGGACAGCTGGTGGCGCTAGAGGGAATGAGTTGGAGACTCCAAATTTGCTATGGTGATAGTTCAGGCTGTCCTCTATCACTGTGCCAATTTGTATAAGTTTCCCGCAAACGGTTCTATAGGCTGCCATAGACGCCCAGTCGGAAGAAAAAAAAAAAAGAAAAAGAAGAAGAATAAGAACGGGAACAGATACAATAGGTGCCCGCACCTTCAGTGCTTGGCCCCTAAATATAGCTGCAAGCAGCAATCACCGGGGCCAAGCGCAAGCAAGACGACAAGACATGCCAAAGTGGCTGGGAGTGTGAGACCCACTGCAGCAAGGAGCAATTAAAGACATTTGAAGATGAATTTTGGCAAAATGGTTGAAAAATCACATACAATAACTAAAAATATGATTATCACTTTCGACCAATAGGTGGCGCAGTTACGAAACTGATGTGATGTGGTCAGAGTGAAGTGACAATGACACAAAGTTTGGTGTCAATATGTCAAGGCATTGCAGATATAAAGCCTGAATAGTCATTTTGGCATCATGCCTCAACTTTGCCACTGCGGTATACGAAAACGGTTTTGTCTATCGACACGAAATCCATAACTTTTACTCGGCACAGTCTGGAGATGACACGATCCGATTTTGGTGAAAATCGGACGTTCGGTCTAGGAGGAGTTCGAAAAAGTAGGTTTTAAAAGAAAATAAAGATGGCGGACAGGAACTTTGATTGACTATGGCAAAATTGGTATCTATGTTTTCAGCATAACCCAAGGAATCTATTGAGATCAGTGTCATTACTATAGGCAAATTTATTCAAAAGTTATTAGCATTTTTGGAAATTTCATTATAACTTTTGACCAAAAGGTGGCGCTGTCTCATAAATTTTTGAGTACTTTTAGGGCGTTGTACTGATGACCCATACTGAGTTTCGTAACGATACGTTCATGCGTTCATAAAATACAGCATTTTAGCACATAATTCAAAATGGCCGACAGCCAAAATGGCCGATATGGGAAAATTGAATATCAGTCAACTCAGCACGACGCCCTGAATCTAACGAGACCACTTTTGTGATTTTTGGACAAACCGTTCAGAAGTTATAAGCAAAAACATAAATTCTTCATATCTCCGGACCAGTAGGTGGCGCTGCGCCGAAACGCAGCATGTAGCCTCAAGTCATGCTTGTGATGACATGTACCAAATTTGGTCTGAATCCGATAAAGCGTTGTGGAGATACGGCCTTACGTCTGTTTTTGCAAGCGCTACGTAAAATTTATTTGCGCGGTATTCGAGAACGGTAATTCGAATCAACTTGAATTCCATAACTTTTTGTCGTCATGGTCTGGAGTTGATCTGGTTCAATTTTCGTGAAATTCGGAGCAACGGCCTAGGATGAGTTCGAAAAAGTAGGTTTTTTGGAAAATTCAAAATGGCGGGAAAACTATTATGACGGAAAATGACGTCATAGGGTGCAATCGAATCGTCGTGAGCTCAGGAATCAGAGGGAAAAAGAATTTTGATTCTAGCCCTTACGGTTCAAAAGTTATCAGCATAGACATGAGTGAAACTTTGGACTGTTGGTGGCGCTAGAGGGAATGAGTTGGAGACACCAAAATTGGTGTATTTAATGTTGAGACTGTCCTCTATCAGAATGTCAAATAAAATCAACTTTCCCGCAAGCGGTTCATAGGGCTGCCATAGACTTCAATGGCGGAAGAAGAAGAAGAAGAAGAATAAATATAGCTGCAAGCAGCAATCACCGGGGCCAAGCGCAAGCAAGACGACAAGACATGCCAAAGTGGCTGGGAGTGTGAGACCCACTGCAGCAAGGAGCAATTAAAGACATTTGAAGATGAATTTTGGCAAAATGGTTGAAAAAATCACATACAATAACTAAAAATATGATTATCACTTTCGACCAATAGGTGGCGCAGTTACGAAACTGATCTGATGTGGTCAGAGTGAAGTGACAATGACACATACAAAGTTTGGTGTCAATATGTCAAGGCATTGCAGATATAAAGCCTGAATAGTCATTTTGGCATCATGCCTCAACTTTGCCACTGCGGTATACGAAAACGGTTTTGTCTATCGACACGAAATCCATAACTTTTACTCGGCACAGTCTGGAGATGACACGATCCGATTTTGGTGAAAATCGGACGTTCGGTCTAGGAGGAGTTCGAAAAAGTAGGTTTTAAAAGAAAATAAAGATGGCGGACAGGAACTTTGATTGACTATGGCAAAATTGGTATCTATGTTTTCAGCATAACCCAAGGAATCTATTGAGATCAGTGTCATTACTATAGGCAAATTTATTCAAAAGTTATTAGCATTTTTGGAAATTTCATTATAACTTTTGACCAAAAGGTGGCGCTGTCTCATAAATTTTTGAGTACCTTTAGGGCGTTGTACTGATGACCCATACTGAGTTTCGTAACGATACGTTCATGCGTTCATAAAATACAGCATTTTAGCACATAATTCAAAATGGCCGACAGCCAAAATGGCCGATATGGGAAAATTGGATATCAGTCGACTCAGTATGACGCCCTGAATCTAACGAGACCACTTTTGTGATTTTTGGACAAACCGTTCAGAAGTTATAAGCAAAAACATCAATTCTTCATATCTCCGGACCAGTAGGTGGCGCTGCGCCGAAACGCAGCATGTAGCCTCAGGTCTTGCTTGTGATGACATGTACCAAATTTGGTCTGAATCCGATAAAGCGTTGTGGAGATACGGCCTTACGTCTGTTTTCGCAAGCGCTACGTAAAATTTATTTGCGCGGTATTCGAGAACGGTAATTCGAATCAACTTGAATTCCATAACTTTTGGTCGTCAAGGTCTGGAGATGATCTGGTTAATTTTTCGTGAAATTCGGAGCAACGGCCTAGGAGGAGTTCGAAAAAGTAGGTTTTTCGGAAAATTCAAAATGGCGGGAAAACTATTATGACGGAAAATGACGTCATAGGGTGCAGTCGAATCGTCATGAGCTCAGGAATCAGAGGAAAAAAGAATTTTGTTTCTAGCCCTTGTGGTTCAAAAGTTATTAGCATAAACATGAGTGAAATTTGGACAGCTGGTGGCGCTAGAGGGAATGAGTTGGAGACTCCAAATTTGCTATGGTGATAGTTCAGGCTGTCCTCTATCACTGTGCCAATTTTCATAAGTTTCCCGCAAACGGTTCTATAGGCTGCCATAGACGCCCAGTCGGAAAAAGAAAAAGAAGAAGAAATATAGCTGCAAGCAGCAATCACCGGGGCCAAGCGCAAGCAAGACGACAAGACATGCCAAAGTGGCTGGGAGTGTGAGACCCACTGCAGCAAGGAGCAATTGAAGACATTTAAAGATGAATTTTGGCACAATGGTTGATACATTAACTAAAAATATGATTATCACTTTCGACCAATAGGTGGCGCAGTTACGAAACTGATGTGATGTGGTCAAAGTGAAGTGACAATGACACATACAAAGTTTGGTGTCAATATGTCAAGGCATTGCAGATATAAAGCCTGAATAGTCATTTTGGCATCATGCCTCAACTTTGCCACTGCGGTATACGAAAACGGTTTCGTCTATCAACACGAAATCCATAACTTTTACTCGGCACGGTCTGGAGATGACACGATCCGATTTTGGTGAAAATCGGACGTTCGGTCTAGGAGGAGTTCGAAAAAGTAGGTTTTAAAAGAAAATAAAGATGGCGGACAGGAAGTTTGGCTGACTATGGCAAAATTGGTATCTATGTTTTCAGCATAACCCAAGGAATCTATTGAGACCAGTGTCATTACTATAGGCAAATTTATTCAAAAGTTATTAGCATTTTTGGAAATTTCATTATAACTTTTGACCAAAAGGTGGCGCTGTCTCATAAATTTTTGAGTACCTTTAGGGCCTTGTACTGATGACCCATACTGAGTTTCGTAACGATACGTTCATGCGTTCATAAAATACAGCATTTTAGCACATAATTCAAAATGGCCGACAGCCAAAATGGCCGATATGGGAAAATTGGATATCAGTCGACTCAGTATGACGCCCTGAACCTAACGAGACCACTTTTGTGATTTTTGGACAAACCGTTCAGAAGTTATAAGCAAAAACATAAATTCTTCATATCTCCGGACCAGTAGGTGGCGCTGTGCCGAAACGCAGCATGTAGCCTCAGGTCATGCTTGTGATGACATGTACCAAATTTGGTCTGAATCCGATAAAGCGTTGTGGAGATACGGCCTTACGTCTGTTTTTGCAAGCGCTACGTAAAATTTATTTGCGCGGTATTCGAGAACGGTAATTCGAATCAACTTGAATTCCATAACTTTTGGTCGTCAAGGTCTGGAGATGATCTGGTTCATTTTTCGTGAAATTCGGAGCAACGGCCTAGGAGGAGTTCGAAAAAGTAGGTTTTTCGGAAAATTCAAAATGGCGGGAAAACTATTATGACGGAAAATGACGTCATAGGGTGCAGTCGAATCGCCATGAGCTCAGGAATCAGAGGAAAAAAGAATTTTCCTTCTAGCCCTTATGGTTCAAAAGTTATTAGCATAAACATGAGTGAAACTTTGGACAGCTGGTGGCGCTAGAGGGAATGAGTTGGAGACTCCAAATTTGCTATGGTGATAGTTCAGGCTGTCCTCTATCACTGTGCCAATTTTCATAAGTTTCCCGCAAACGGTTCTATAGGCTGCCATAGACGCCCAGTCGGAAAAAGAAAAAGAAGAAGAAATATAGCTGCAAGCAGCCATTGCGGGGCCAAGCGCAAAAGCAGACGACGAGATATGCCTACATGGCTGAAAGTGTGAGACAAACTGCAGCAAGGAGCAATTAAAGACATTTGAAGATGAATTTTGGCAAAATGGTTGAAAAATCACATACAATAACTAAAAATATGATTATCACTTTTAACCAATAGGTGGCGCAATTACGAAACTGATGTGATGTGGTCAGAGTGAAGTGACAATGACACATACAAAGTTTGGTGTCAATATGTGAAGGCATTGCAGATATAAAGCCTGAATAGTCATTTTTGCATCATGCCTCAACTTTGCCACTGCGGTATACGAAAACGGTTTCGTCTACCGACACGAAATCCATAACTTTTACTCGGCACGGTCTGGAGATGACACGATCCGATTTTGGTGAAAATCGGACGTTCGGTCTAGGAGGAGTTCGAAAAAGTAGGTTTTAAAAGAAAATAAAGATGGCGGACAGGAAGTTTGGCTGACTATGGCAAAATTGGTATCTATGTTTTCGGCATAACCCAAGGAATCTATTGAGATCAGTGTCATTACTATAGGCAAATTTATTCAAAAGTTATTAGCATTTTTGGAAATTTCATTATAACTTTTGACCAAAAGGTGGCGCTGTCTCATAAATTTTTGAGTACCTTTAGGGCGTTGTACTGATGACCCATACTGAGTTTCGTAACGATACGTTCATGTGTTCATAAAATACAGCATTTTAGCACATAATTCAAAATGGCCGACAGCCAAAATGGCCGATATGGGAAAATTGGATATCAGTCGACTCAGTATGACGCCCTGAACCTAACGAGACCACTTTTGTGATTTTTGGACAAACCGTTCAGAAGTTATAAGCAAAAACATAAATTCTTCATATCTCCGGACCAGTAGGTGGCGCTGTGCCGAAACGCAGCATGTAGCCTCAGGTCATGCTTGTGATGACATGTACCAAATTTGGTCTGAATCTGATAAAGCGTTGTGGAGATACGGCCTTACGTCTGTTTTCGCAAGCGCTACGTAAAATTTATTTGCGCGGTATTCGAGAACGGTAATTCGAATCAACTTGAATTCCATAACTTTTGGTCGTCAAGGTCTGGAGATGATCTGGTTCATTTTTCGTGAAATTCGGAGCAACGGCCTAGGAGGAGTTCGAAAAAGTAGGTTTTTCGGAAAATTCAAAATGGCGGGAAAACTATTATGACGGAAAATGACGTCATAGGGTGCAGTCGAATCGTCGTGAGCTCAGGAATCAGAGGAAAAAAGAATTTTGTTTCTAGCCCTTATGGTTCAAAAGTTATTAGCATAAACATGAGTGAAACTTTGGACAGCTGGTGGCGCTAGAGGGAATGAGTTGGAGACTCCAAATTTGCTATGGTGATAGGTCAGGCTGTCCTCTATCACTGTGCCAATTTGTATAAGTTTCCCGCAAACGGTTCTATAGGCTGCCATAGACGCCCAGTCGGAAGAAAAAGAAAAAGAAAAAGAAGAATAAGAACGGGAACAGATACAATAGGTGCCCGCACCTTCAGTGCTTGGCCCCTAATAAGAACGGGAACAGATACAATAGGTGCCCGCACCTTCAGTGCTTGGCCCCTAATAAGAACGGGAACAGATACAATAGGTGCCCGCACCTTCAGTGCTTGGCCCCTAATAAATATAGCTGCAAGCAGCCATTACGGGGCCAAGCGCAAAAGCAGACGACGAGATATGCCTACATGGCTGAAAGTGTGAGACAAACTGCAGCAAGGAGCAATTAAAGACATTTAAAGATGAATTTTGGCAAAATGGTTGAAAAATCACATACATTAACTAAAAATATGATTATCACTTTCGACCAATAGGTGGCGCAATTACGAAACTGATGTGATGTGGTCAGAGTGAAGTGACAATGACACATACAAAGTTTGGTGTCAATATGTCAAGGCATTGCAGATATAAAGCCTGAATAGTCATTTTGGCATCATGCCTCAACTTTGCCACTGCGGTATACGAAAACGGTTTCGTCTATCGACACGAAATCCATAACTTTTACTCGGCACGGTCTGGAGATGACACGATCCGATTTTGGTGAAAATCGGACGTTCGGTCTAGGAGGAGTTCGAAAAAGTAGGTTTTAAAAGAAAATAAAGATGGCGGACAGGAAGTTTGGCTGACTATGGCAAAATTGGTATCTATGTTTTCAGCATAACCCAAGGAATCTATTGAGATCAGTGGCATTACTATAGGCAAATTTATTCAAAAGTTATTAGCATTTTTGGAAATTTCATTATAACTTTTGACCAAAAGGTGGCGCTGTCTCATAAATTTTTGAGTACTTTTAGGGCGTTGTACTGATGACCCATACTGAGTTTCGTAACGATACGTTCATGCGTTCATAAAATACAGCATTTTAGCACATAATTCAAAATGGCCGACAGCCAAAATGGCCGATATGGGAAAATTGAATATCAGTCAACTCAGCACGACGCCCTGAATCTAACGAGACCACTTTTGTGATTTTTGGACAAACCGTTCAGAAGTTATAAGCAAAAACATAAATTATTCATATCTCCGGACCAGTAGGTGGCGCTGCGCCGAAACGCAGCAAGTAACCTCAGGTCATGCTTGTGACGACATGTACCAAATTTGGTCTGAATCCGATAAAGCGTTGTGGAGATACGGCCTTACGTCTGTTTTTGCAAGCGCTACGTAAAATTTATTTGCGCGGTATTCGAGAACGGTAATTCGAATCAACTTGAATTCCATAACTTTTGGTCGTCATAGTCTGGAGATGATCTGGTTCATTTTTCGTGAAATTCGGAGCAACGGCCTAGGAGGAGTTCGAAAAAGTAGGTTTTTCGGAAAATTCAAAATGGCGGGAAAACTATTATGACGGAAAATGACGTCATAGGGTGCAGTCGAATTGTCGTGAGCTCAGGAATCAGAGGAAAAAAGAATGTTGTTTCTAGCCCTTGTGGTTCAAAAGTTATTAGCATAAACATGAGTGAAACTTTGGACAGCTGGTGGCGCTAGAGGGAATGAGTTGGAGACTCCAAATTTGCTATGGTGATAGTTCAGGCTGTCCTCTATCACTGTGCCAATTTGTATAAGTTTCCCGCAAACGGTTCTATAGGCTGCCATAGACGCCCAGTCGGAAGAAAAAGAAAAAAAAGAAAAAGAAAAAGAAGAATAAGAACGGGAACAGATACAATAGGTGCCCGCACCTTCAGTGCTTGGCCCCTAATAATAAGAACGCCAACAAAAACAATAGGTGCCTCCGCACTTTCAGTGCTTGGCCCCTAATAAGAACGGGAACAGATACAATAGGTGCCCGCACCTTCAGTGCTTGGCCCCTAATAAGAACCAGAACAGATACAATAGGTGCCCGCACCTTCAGTGCTTGGCCCCTAAAAATTGGGTGCAATGAAGCTGATTATTTGTTTACTATTCTATTGAGGAATGAGACGAATGATGAGTGCTTCTCTGGAGAAGACTAGAGAAACCGGACATTTCTTTGTGAGTAAATTCATGGCCGAGTGGTAGAACTTGCGTATCGATCATTTGGATGACACGGGTTCGAATCCCAAACAAACATAGACTATTGTACATTTTATATTAGCCTATTAATGCATTTTATATTAGCCTATTAATGCATATCATAGCCTATTATTAATGCAGACAATCAAACAAGCAAAATATTTTTTTATACAGGATAGCCTTTTTTTTTTTTTTTGGTTCCTATAAAGAGTTTGTAAAAACATGGTTTTAAGCAAGCGATTTGCCAGGGGGACGGGGATTTCCTTCTGGTCTAAACATCCCTGCTTCTGCTGAATTATTTTAATCCCCCCTCCCTCCACAGTAATCAATGCTATAAATTACTTCACCAATAGACCATTTAAAATATATAAAATAAAGATATGCAACAGGCACGTTTAAACGACAAACAATCAAATCAGAACCAGTTTCAGTTACGTTCATGGTTCCCTTAATGCAAGCACGGCTTTCAAAATGAAACGTTTTGAGATGATTTTGAATGAAATTGAAATTTATAAATAAGTATTGTGGCACACTACGCCGAGTGGCGCTATCCATTGTTCTAAAGTCGGGTTTTATTCTGGCATGTTGAATTAGTGTTCGGCAGACGCGGCGGCGCGTTCATTTGGATTTATTTTTCTCATAACAGCTAAAATAACTTAGGCCCTTTAGGCTACTCCGTAGTTTTTTAGTCATACAGATCAGAGTAGAGTAGCCTACATCGTTCAAAACTGTAGACTTTTATTCATATTAGGCTAACGACAAAAGTTTATCTGTCGTCTCTGTCGTCTCTGTCTCCATGAACTGCGCGTCACAAAAATGAACCGAAAGCCACTTTCCTCCGCTAAGTCACGATAAGAAATCGGCTATGTCTAAAGCCTTTAAATGTCTAAATATTTAATAAATGTTATCTGATTCCGTATGAAACCGAGAGGTGCAGAGGATCTACTCAAACTAGCTTTTATGTGAGCGCTTCCCAATGAGGAACGGACAAGGGTGAAAATCTCTAGGCTATAATTAAATGTAGTCTAGGCTAAATCACCCTGAATTAAATTGTAAAAACAGATCAGATAATTTATTTGTCGAAATGTTGCGATATTGTTTCATTTAAGTTCATAATTATTCTATAAATGTTATTTAGTTTAGCAGCAGCACGAAGCACTGTGGTTCGAGATTTATATAAAAAAAAATAAAAAAAATTCACAAATCGCATGCACCCTGTAAGGATCCAAAGATCCCCGTGGAATTTAACATGGAGTTGAACATTGTATTCATGACAACAAATGAACATGCGTTTGAACAAATGAACATGCGTTTGAACAAATGAACATGCGTTTGTATTTAGGTTTGCTTGGAAAAAGCTGGCCCAAACCGAGGTAGCGTTTTATTTCTTCAATTATTGAAATAATTAAATGTTTAGTAATAAACTTTTATGACAGAAATATTAGCCTACTAGCCTACATGTAGCCTAAATAATTAAATTATTTCATTATCAACACTTTACTAGCCTAATGCTATGTCTAGAATGAAGTGTGAATTCCGACTTCTCTTTGTTTTAAGTCGGTCTCAAACTCAGGTAGCCTGTGGGGGGTTGGGGGTTCAGGAGGTGTTAATGTTCTGTCTTTCATATGCAGAGTAAGTCTGATGACCAGGCAAAGGCAAAATAGCCTACTTTTAAAGATAAATATCTCGATGTGTCCAAATGTAGGCCCTTAAATTATAAATATTGTAGTTTTATCTATTGTATTTAAAGGGGTTTCACACACACTTTCAGTTGAAGTGTTCAATCCATTTGTTTCAACTAGTTTTGTAGCCAGGGCAGTAGCCATGAAACAGCAAGGCAGCTGGACCCGGTGGGAAAGTGTCAGAGGAAGATCCCTCAGTTGGAAGGACATCTGGAATATGGAGGGGCACCGAATAAAGTTCCTCCTTAGCTCCGTGTATGATGTCCTGCCAACACCAACAAACCTCCATAGATGGAGACTGACAGAGGATCCTTTCTGTGCACTGTGCAAGAGGCCGGCAAACCTGGAGCACATTCTGTCATCCTGTCGGGCAGGTCTGACTGAAGGGAGGTTCAGGTGGCGCCATGATCAGGTGCTGGCACAACTGGCCGATGGGCTAGAGAAGGAGAGGAAGCGGAAAAGAACCAAGGCCCAAGATAAAGGCCCCCGCTTCATTAGCTTTCTCAGGCCTGGGGAGAAGGCAGGCAAGGAGGACAGATGTTTAGGGATCCTTGGTACGGCAGAGGACTGGGGGATGAGAGTTGACCTCGGAAGGCAACTCAAGTTTCCAGAGGAGATTGCCGTAACCAGCCTCCGACCAGATATCGTGCTCTGGTCCCAGGCAACAAGACAGATGGCCCTAATAGAGCTGACAGTACCCTGGGAGGAAAGGATCGAGGAGGCACATGAACGCAAGCTAGGGAAGTATCAGTCCCTCATCTCTGAGAGCCAGCAGAGGGGTTGGAGAGCCTGGAATCTACCGGTGGAGGTGGGTTGCAGGGGGTTCCTGGGACAGTCACTTTGGAGAGCAGTGGGGACGCTTGGGGTTAGAGGGGCAACCCGCAAGAACCTGGTGAACAATACAGCAAAGCAGGCAGAGACAGCATCCAGATTGCTGTGGTTGAAGAGGAGCGAGCGGTGGCTAAACCAGGCTGGCAGAGAGGGTGGGGGTCAGAGCTGAGTGGTAAAGTCCTGAATGACCGAGGGAGCAGTTCCAGGACGCTGGTTCTGCTGTCAAGCCCCATTGAGGTGTCGTGGGCTAGTTGACGAAACACCGGTGAAGTGGGGTGCCCACTTAAAAAAACCCAGTGAAGTCAACAAGTCTGAACCATGCGGCTCTGCCCTCAGTTGAAGACGTCTGAGGGGAGCGACTTCTATGCCACCCACATAAGGAGCAGGACGTAACTCCCGCCAAATGTGGTGGCTGCGATATACCCTATCGTTTAAAGACATGTAGAATTGTAACATGTTTCAGCAGTGTGTTTGTCAATAATCTGGCATTATCTAAACATGAACTATCGACGAAACGCGTTCTTGCCAACTAAACGAATGCAAGTGAGCAGCAGATACAGAGCGCTTTTATTCTCGATCCACCTCGTTTTACGGTGAATTCAACAAGGCATTCTGTGTCTTTGAAGCAACAAAGGCTAAATCATTTGTTACAGGTTTTTTTCGTGATTTGTATGGATGACACATGGTATTATCAGCTGTATGATGGGTCGAGAGAGACCCGGCGTGCGCAGTGCAGGGAGACTAAATAAACTAAAATAAAAGAGATCCAGTGCGAGAGAGAAGCTAAGAAAAACGCATGATCTTAATTTATGTTGCTTTGAACTATTTTCGTTTTGTAGACTAGCCTACTGTTTCAATTGTTTATTTAGCTGCAATTTCTTTGGCAATACAGATTTAAAATGTCGCAAGAATAAGATTCTGTTTCTTACTTAGAAAATAAACTCTATGCAATGTTTAAAATAAATAAACTGCCCCCGACACTTTATTTAAACCTTGAAATGCCCAGGATCTGTTTTTAAAAATGTCTTCCTTTGCTATGGCGGGTATCAATGTCAGTCATCTCAATTTTGTGGATGATTCACAAAACAATAATTTAGCAGATTAAAGATAGCTTCATCATTTTCATTTTCTGACGCGATCGGCTGAATTGATAATCTTCCTTCATCAGTTTTCTCGTCTCTATGGAATGTAGCAAATTTATGTTGTAATGTGCCATTGATAATTAAACAAAACGCTTGACTTCAATAAACAGTTACCTATCTAAGCATCAAGAATGGTAAAACATTTAACGCTGTCAGCCAAAGCTAGTCAGATCTCGGGTCGCTTGAAGCTCCGTGAAGCTCGTGCTGTTGCGTTGTCCACTGAGCTATCATCGTACCGCTGTTAACATCACGTCTTATGCTCTTACAAAGCCTCATTGATGTAGCCTAATATTTTTCTATTGCAATGTTTTGTGTTGAAATGTTTTCATTATTTATTAAATGTATTACATTTAATTTCAGTCTTGTGATTTATGAATTCCTTTAACTACATGTTTCACTTGAATTGATCTGCTATACCACATTTCAATCACTCTCAATGAGCCGCGGCGCGGCGGCAGATTACGCAATAGAGAGAATAAACTGACACTTTTCAAAGTCTGCGATTGTAGCGCCTCTTAGCGGTCAAAGGCAGCAAATTGGCGGTAAAAGTCATATTCTGGTTGAGTACCATCTGTACATGAACACTTTACAGTTGTTTTTATGACTGTAAGTCATTCTCTTCCAATGCTATTGAAGTTAGAAATGTGTATACCAATGTCTTATGTAACTTTAGAGACGGTCCCTAAATGCGTGAATGTCCAACGTCAAGCCAACTTTATAACCATATATCACTGGGAAACGCTTAGCGTGAAACTTTACGCGTTAAGTTCATATTCTGAGTCCATCAGCTTTCCTGTAGCTATAGTACAGCCTTCTCAATAAGGTGCGAGTTTGGTCTTTTATATCACTGTATTGGTCCATTAAGCTAAGCCTTTTATATCTACATTTATTCATTTATATGTCCAGCAATCCTGAATTATTGAGGGAAACCCACGCAGGACATCGCCGCGATATAAAGTTAAGGCAACTAAACAACCAAGAGAAATATGTCTAACTCAAATGTAACATTTGTTCTGTACATCAGCATCGGGGGAATAACATTATAATCTCGTTCACGGTAGAGAAAAATGCATGTAGGCTACACAGTGAAGACACTGAATTGGTCTGAATTTTTTGGAAGTGAAATATGAAATGTGAATATGGATTATTTAATTTGTATTAATGAAAATGTGTTTGAAATGTTTTGAATTGAAATATTCACAGCTTAAATATACAACCATGTTGAATTTCAGCCCATAAAAATGCAAGTCCTAAAAATACAATGCATTAAAATGCAAGTGTAACGGAGTGTAAAATGTTAAATTACTGCATAAATGGGGACAGCGCCATCTGTCTGATGCGTGATGGCATGTAGTGTACGGAATAGGGACCGCCCACAGCAGAGATAACGAGACATGCTGTGGGTAAGTTGCACATTTCGAGCTGTCGAGAATTATCAGTTAAAAGTGTCTAAAACGCATAAATAACCACTTTATTGTAGATTTATCCTACAATGATCTTGTTAGGCAACTTTTGATGTGTGTTTGGCGTCGAGTGTGTTATTTTATATGGAGTTATTTTGACTTTGTATTACGAGGCATAATTGTAATTAATTGGTGCATTGTTTTGTGTTTTATGTAGACTGATTTATTCTCAGTGAACTGGATCCCTTATATCGATGTTTTGTTTCCTCATTGTGCAGGTAATGTGTATAAAATGTTATAATTTGTTATATGTATTAATTGCTTTATTCATATAGAATTCGGCATATTCACCACTAGATGGGGATGTTTCCCTTTATATTGAATTTTCTGTTTTTCATTGAGTTGCTTTGTTATTAATTCTCTGAAAATGTATTATAATTGTCAATCTGCAAAACTGTACTCACTATACGATCACAACGCAAAAAGATTACATTCATTTAAAAAAGATTAAAAAGAAAGAGTACTGTTTTAAATAAATAGCAGAGATAACGAGACATGCTGTGGACTGATTTATTCTCAGTGAACTGGATCCCTTATTTCGATGTTTTGTTTCCTCATTGTGCAGCTCCACTTTGCAGAAAGACCGCCCAGGCAAGACCGTCACACAAGCATGGTTAATGCAATGCATATTTGTTTTCAAGTAGTGCAATTCAACAGGCTTTTTATTTCAAAAACATTTGGCATTATTTTACTTGCAAACAATAGAAGCATTTTACAGGTTTAGTAACTGTTTAAAGCCATTTTGAAAATTCAATCTTCATACAGTCCATTCCTTTGCCCTTACCCCAAACAATATTTTTCTTAAACTTATGCAGTCCATGTGGGTCATATGTCTGTATAAATATGGAAAAATATCACATTCCTGCTAATGTTTCGTCTCTTGGGGGTGCTAAGCAGTGCCTTGCTTATTGGTTAAGTCAGCCTCTGATTATAGCATAGTTAATTATTTTAAAACCATTCACCTCAGTATCTCCAGCTGACAGTTTGGACTCTTCAGTCCATCAGAAAGAAGTTTCACTCCAGAATCCTGCAGGTCATTGTTACTCAGGTCCAACTCTCTCAGAAAGGAGTTTGAAGATTGTAGAGCTGATGATAAACTCTCACAGGACTGAGCAGTGAGATTACAGCTGTGTAGCCTGTGTAGAGAACAAAACAAAGAGCAGTAGTAATGCTTATTAGCGTTTATAATCTGGAGCTTGAAAAAACCTTTAACTGTAGTGAATTAAGGAAAGCTAAAACAATTATCACTTCATAAAACATCAAACCAGCATTTATTTTCACACACATTACTTTTATTCATTTTTCTGAACTGTCTAGGCCAGCAAGTCACCCATTTAAAATGAAGGCAATTACAAAAGACTAACAGTGTTTATAAATTAATGTAAAGGAGACTCTTGAATTGAAAATCAAGAATCGAATCGAGATCTTGTGAACCGGAATCGGGACATCTGAAACGATACCCAGGCCTACTTATTGTAAAAAAATATATATATATATTTTAACTCAAACCTCAGTATCTGCAGCTGACAGTCTGGGCTCTTCAGTTTGTGAGAAAGAAGTTTTACTCCAGAATCCTGCAGGTCATTGTTACCCAGGTCCAGCTCTCTCAGGAAGGAGTTTGAGGATTGTAGAGCTGAAGACAAACTCTCACAACACTGAGCAGTGAGATTACAGCTATGTAGTCTGTGTAGAGAACAACACAACAGTAATGCAATAGTAATGTTTATTAGGTATAGTTAATCCAGAGCACAGATCATTTGGAAAAGCCTTTGACTGAAGTGATGTAAGCAAAGCTAAAAAAAACACACAGTATTTCAGTTTCCATAATAAAATGGGTTAAAACTCAGGCCTGATGCCTGACCCCTGATTTTTTTCTGAATAGTCTTGGCCAGCAAATCACCTGTGTAGGATTAAGCCCAATTAAAATGACTAACAGTGTATATAAATTAATGTAAAGAAGCCTCTTACAGTGCTCTTCTGGTGTTTTTGATCACTGGCAGCAGTCTCATTAGTGCTTGATCAGATCTTCTGTATTTCTGCAGTTCAAACATCTCTTGAGTCTCTTCTGACATCAGGAGCACAAACACCAGACCAGACCACTGAGCGGAGGAGAGATTCTCTGCTGAAAGATTTCCTGAGCTCAGATTCTTCTGGATTTCCTCCACAAAGTCATCTTTCAGTTCACTCAGACAGTGGAAGAGATTGATGGTCCTCTCTACTGATTCCTCCTTCTCTATTTTCTTTTTGATATAGTTAACAGTGTCTTTAACGTTTTCAGTTTTGAGTTCAAGTCCTGGCAGTAGTTCCTCCAGGTCACTCTGATTGGAATCCAGTGAGAGACCCAGGAGGAACCGAAGGAAAAGGTCCAGGTTTCCATTCTTGCTTTCTAATGCCTTCTTGACTGCAGCCTTATGGAGTTTAAACAGTGGCTTTATGGAGAATTTCTGTGTCATTTCTTTCCACCGTTGAACAAATGGGTTTGCTTTCTTTTTTTTGTTAATCAAAAACACATAAAGAGCAGCAAGAAATTCCTGTACGCTGAGATGTACGAAGCTGTAAACGTGTTTGGCTGAAACCCTTTCCTTCTGAAAGATCTGAGTGCATAACCCAGAGTACAACGACCCTTCACTGACATCTAGTCCACACTTCTCAAGATCTTCTTTGTAGAAAATTAGGTTTCCTTTCTCCAGCTGTTGAAAGGCCAGTTTCCCAAGCTTCAGAATAATCTCATCAAAAGACCTGACTTTGTCTTTAGGTTCAGGGCCATTACAGTATTTTTCTTCCATCTGTTGATGCTGAGAAATTAAGAAGCTTATGTACATCCCTGTGAGAGTTGTGGGTGTTTTGTCATTGCTCTCTCGAGCCAGTTGAGGCTGGAGAACAGTGAGAGAGATCCAGCAGAAGACAGGGATGTGGCACATGATGTACAGACTCCTGGATTTCTTGATGTGACTGATGAGGTTTCCAGCAACCTCAGGACTGCTGTTTTTGATGAAGTATTGCTCTTTCTGCTCATCGTTAAATCCTCGCACCTCTGTCACCTGATTAATGTAGTTTCGGGGTATCAGACCGGATGCTGCTGGTCTGGATGTGATCCAGATGAGAGCAGAGGAAACCAGGTGTTTCTTGATAAGACTTGTAACTATCTTACTCACTGTTGTTTTTTCGTGAACATCTGTAAATTTGCCACCCTCTTTAAAGCACAAAGTGAAGCGACATTCATCCAGCCCATCAAAAATGAACAACACTTTACCATCACCTTTAGGAAGAGAGGGCAGTTCTTTAGGATCACTAAAGAAGTGTACGTGAAGCAGTCCCATGAGACTGCAGTTCTCTGTAATCAGGTTTAGCTCACGGAATGGCAGAGGAAAAATGAAATCTATATCCTTTATATAGGAAGGATTTTCTTTTCCTTCAGCCCAGTCAAGGATGAATTTATTGACAGAGACAGTTTTTCCTACGCCTGCGATCCCCATTGTCAGTACTTTTTTGTTTTGTTTAAACATGTCATTACACTTGATTGCCGTCTCCTTGGCAGTCAGTCGGTTGTGATTTGATTCAATCTGTCTCACCTCGTGCTCGTTCACTCTTCCTCCAGTCTCATTCTCCACCACATATAAATCAGTGTAGATATCGTTCAGGTTTTTCTGATGACCCGTTTCTAAATTACCAACCAATGTCTGCTTGTAGTCCTGTTTTAATTTGTCCTTCAGTGTGAGGCTGGTCTTTGTGTAATCATGAGGAGTAGCTTGACTGTCTGTAGTTGAGCCTTTAAGAAATAGGGGAAAAGACAGCAAAGACTAAGTGATTGTGTTTTTCATAAATTCCTGCTTCGACAATATTCAGCTGAATCTCACAATTACTGCAATATTGTTTACCTTTTTAGTAAACTTCCTTTAAGGCCATGCTGACCACCACAATTATTACAAGATTTTTGATCAAACCATTTTTCATCTAGCACACCAAACAAGACATGAGACTGTATTAGGGTTAGGATGGGGTTATTGCAATGACCCTGCGTATGTAGAAGTGGCTTCTAGAAGTTAATTCAGAGTTTAAGACTCTTGTTAACCATTTAACCATTCGTAAAATCATGACTAGACACTCTGTTCCATTAAGTTCCATTTAATTCCAAAGACATAAGATATTAAGACATAAGTCTTGTTTTCTGGGGAAATAAATCAAAATTAACCCTCTGGGGACCAAGGTGTTTTTGGGGTCCTTGAGAGGTTTTGACATGCCCTGATATTTGTATTTTTTTCAGTTGCTTATAAACATATTAATGGCAAAGATGTAATTACACTCTATTTAGCACGAACATGGCTATTGTAATATGTGAGCAACATGTATGTACATTTTTGAGAGAATATTATTTATGCGTGGTTATTCTAAAAACTCAAACTTAAATTGTCTGATATAAGACCACAAACGACCAACTTCACATATTCCCACAATACTTTTGACTAATGGATGTTCTCGCCTAGAGTTTTTACTTCAAAATTATCTGAAAATCATCCGGGCTAATCGTTCACATTAAACGATAGATTGATTTAAATTTTGTAAGACACTTTTTGTTTGGAAAGGCAATATGCAGGTGGGCGTGAATAATCCAACAAGGTCATGAATAATGTCCTAATTCACACCTGAGAAGACAAAGACCTGCTAATGCTGCATACTAATGAGCCTTTCATTCAGGTGTCACTGAGCCACAAGAAAGAGTGCAAAGACAACACACACACATATATATATATATATATATATATATATATATTTCTACAGAATTGGTTCAGAGTTGGAAACATCTTGAAAAAAAGTTTATTTTTCCCACAAACTTTGTATGCTTGCAAATTGTATAATATCCAAGATAAACATCTCTAGTAATTGTGCAGTTAATTCTCATTCGTATTTTCAGAAAGTTTTGGAATATGTAGGCTATCCTCTCCCCAAATTGGTCACTAATAAAACACAAATAATTTAAAGAGAAGGCTTATATTGACCTTTTAAGATTTTG
Source organism: Phoxinus dragarum (assembly GCA_033366665.1). Taxonomy (NCBI): domain Eukaryota; kingdom Metazoa; phylum Chordata; class Actinopteri; order Cypriniformes; family Leuciscidae; genus Phoxinus; species Phoxinus dragarum. The sequence continues at coordinate 28,298 of JARPMJ010002404.1, forward strand.
TTTGCACCTTGTAAATTAGGTTTTGATGTGGCAGTAAAAACTTTATAATCTATCCAAAACTAAATGTCTTTCATATTTCGTCTGTAACATATGGTCTTTTATACTATTAGGGCATAAATGTTAATTTTCCGTTTAATATGTTGCTTATTCAAAGACATTTTATTTCAACGTATTCAGTCGATTTTTACTCATCTCAGTAGGCAATATAGATAGTTTGCTAACAGCTAAACTATAGGTTAATTCATTCACACACAGACACGCGCGAGCTGTAGTAAACAACAGCATGCATATGTGCCGTGCATTCATTCAAACACAGAAACGCGATTCAAATTTAAACAGTCTTTTGCGGTTTACAGACACCATTTCATATCGCGATTAGAACAAAGCACTCACTGATGATCTGCAGCTGGATCCGTTGTTAGGCTACTCCAGCACGTTTGAGGTAAAATTTCCAGGATTATCACGATATTATTATTCCTCACAGCGAGTGTGTTATCCAGCTGTTGTGGGTGTTGACTGGTTTGCATGTGTTGCTTCAGATTATCTGTGTTTGAATAGCGCGCGCTCTCCATGGGCGTGTCACATTAGCAGAGTAATGAGGTGCCAGAACGATAATGAGAACGGCTGATCTCTCGCTCTTTTTATATAGATTGCATAAACAGAGAATATTTGTTTTAGTTTTGAATTAGATAATTTAAAACTACACACTCTCTACACACATAGAGATATATAGCTCATTTCTGAGTGAATAGTATTCGCTGAGTTTTGTTTAAGTTTACAGACGTGCACTAGAAAAAAGTTCACGGAGACGGAGAGGCAGAAAGCACACCCTGTTTATTTTCTTTATTTTACAAAAGCACAATGTTTTATTTCGATTTTAAGTGAACCCATAAAAAGAAGACATTTAACAGTTTATTTTTTCATATTTCTTAAGCCTGTATGACAAAAAATGGCGGGAGTTTTTTAAGTCTATTTTGCTGGTATGTGAAAAAAACGAGGCAAACGCGCCGGCGCGTTTTTGGTCCCCAGAGGGTTAAATGTGCTTGTATAAGTTCGGCTGCTGTTCTTCTTGGCCCTGTAATTGTTGCTTGCTGTTATATAATCTCTTGTTTCCATGTATAGTTAGTGATTATTTACCCCTGATCTCTTCTGAATGAGCTCCAACAGTGGCAGACGTCTTTATATTGCCTTCAGCCTTACTTGAGTGTGTGTGAGAGAGAGGATCACTCACTGGGAAAAGAGTTTTCACTTCTCTATCGTCTACAGTTGAGCCTTTAAGAAAGAGGGGAAAAGATAGCAAAAACTAAGTGCTTTGTGTTTTTCACACATTAACATAAGTCAACACATCAGCAAAGCAAAGTTGAATTCAAACAATTACATTGGTAAACAGTCAATCACATTACAGTCACTGTGAATTTAATGTTACCTTGCTTGTGTTTGTTCTCCAGCTGCTTAGCCATATTGTTATGGTTTATCTTCTTCAGGATCTTCACTGTGATCTTCACAGCTTCTTCTGGTCCAAAACATTCTACCATCTTATCCACAGTTTTTAATCTATCTGCATTCTCCATTTCAGAATTGGATATATGCGTATCATTCGTTAAGTGCCATTGAAACTTCTTCAGATCACCTTCTACCAGGTCCATCAGTGAGTTTAACAGCAGCTCTTTAACAGACGCCATCATCCTTTACTGATTCACAGCTGCAAGACAAGAAGAAAAAGATCTGAGTTAGCTCTTAACGTGTGGACCTAATCATTCAAATGTTATATGGGCTATGAATTGAAGTTGTAATCAAATGCCCCTCGTCCAAATTCATCTGTTAAACAGTCACTGATCCCTCAGTGACTCACACAAGAGGCTTCTTCTGGTTCAAAACAATTTACTATCTTATCCACTGTGTCTAAGATATCTGCTTTCTCCATGTCATTCTTTTTTATACACTCATGATCATTCTCTAAGTGCCACTTAAACTCCTTTAGTTCAGCTTATTTCAGGTCCTTCAGCAAGTTCTTGAGCAACTCTTTAACAGTCGCCATCGTCCTTCACAGATTCACAGCTGCAGGATAAAAAGAAAAATATCTGAAGTAGTTTCACTCTTAACATTTGGACCCAAGCGCTCAAATGTTATTTGGATTATGAAATGAAGCTGTGATCGGATCAGGACTATCATCCTAACTCATCTGTTAAAGGGATCCTTTAATGCTCCTTTATGTATGGCATCTATCTGAAACATGCTAGCAATGAGTACCCTAGCAACCATCCAGAATACCCTAGCAACAAAATAGCAACACCCAACGTCCACCCAGAGTACCCTAGAAACCGCAAAGCAACACCCAAGAAACCACTGCAAGTACCCTAGAAACCACATAGCAACACCCTAAAATCACCCTAAAACCCTTTTCTGTTTTTCTGATAGACTGAATTACTATAATCAAGGAACTGTGCTGCTGTACCAGCATGCACAATAATATTACAAACTTAGTGCCGGTCACGTTGGAAGTTACCTAGCTGGGAACTATTTTCAGGCGCTGTGTAATATCATTGCGCCTGCTGGTACGGCAGCACAGTTCCTTGATTATTACGCAGGAATGGGAGTATAGTTCCTAGTCATATTGGCCTAGAAAATCACAAATTTTTCATTTTCCGTCGGTCTTAGTACACGATGTAACCACAGAAGAGTCGAGTTTTAAATAGGAAAAATATTGAAACTCTTTGGTCATTTTTTTGAGAGAGATGCTAACGGTCTAATCAGATTCAATGATTTATGCTAAGCTATGCTAAAAGGGCTACCACCAGACCCAGAGATCGGCTGAATGGATTCGAAAATGGTAAAACTCAACTGTTTAACTGTAGTGGAGTTGGAAAACGAGCCTATTTCCAAAAAAAGTGGAGCGATCCTTTAAAGGGATCCTATAACGCTCCTTTATGCATGGCATCTATCTGAAACATCCTAGCAATGAGTACCCTAGCAACTAGTGTTGTCACGGTACCACAATTTCAGTATTCGGTACCGATACCTGTGAAAATCCACGGTTCTCGGTACCAATTTCAACACCAAAGATAATTTAGATAAAATTTGCATATATTAAAGTGTATCCATTTGTTAGATAATATTAGATAAAATGACCTAACAATAGTTATATACTGAAGCAATTATTCTCCTTGGGGTAATTTAAAAATGTAGCCTACTAATACATTTTTAAAATCAAAAGTTTTATCTGTTCATGAACAATCAAGTGTTTGTATTAAATAACATTCACAAACATACATTAATGTTGTACAAATATATTGTTCACTCAATGTGTTGATGTTAGATAAGGCATTAAGTAATGTTAATGAATGGTATCTTATTGTAGTGTTACCAAATAAACAGAAGATAAAACGTGTTTTATTTGACTTGACTGTCCTTTTATTTAATCCCTTTTAAACTAGATACAACCGCACACGATACCACTTTAGGAGCCGTTCACATATCGCGTTTATTCTCGTGCAAATTCTTTACTTCAAATGTAGGCGCGCGGCTTATAATAGAAGCATCTCAACAGGTCATGTGACAAAAACCAGCGGCCTTTCCGTAACAACATGGAAAGCTCGGCCGAACAGCTGATCATAGCTGTACAGCGCGGCATTTTATTTCTCATCTCCATGAATATATCTAGTAGTAAAGCTAATGCAAGGGCTAGAAATCAATTCATTCTTTGATGATACTTCCTTGTCAACATGGATAGCGCAGTTTGCACCGCTTTCTCCTTTCCACAAGCGCGTGCTTTCCCGTTGCGTCTGCCGTTGCTATGCAACCATGAACAGAGGCGCGCCTGGAAAACGAATTTGCACGCGAAAAAAATGCGCTGTGTGAACGGCTCTTTCCTCCTTTCTTGTCAACAAGTGGATTCATAGCCACCGCATTAGCAGCGCCGCCGGTCGCCATGTCTCAGTGTGTTTATGAAGAGGACGCAAATGTGCACCTTTCGGACAGCGCATCAAGAACCAGATTAATCCGATACTTCGGTATCACCGGTACTTAAGAAAAGCTGGTACCGTAAACATTTAATTTTTTTAGTACCGAAATGGTACCGAAGTACCGGGTCTTTTGACAACACTACTAGCAACCATCCAGAATACCCTAGCAACAAAATAGCAACACCCTAACATCCACCCAGAGTACCCTAGAAACCACATAGCAACCACCCAGAATGCCCTAGCAACCACATAGCAACACACTAGCAACCACCCCAAGTACTCTAGCAACCGCAGTGTAGAACACTCGACAATCAATCTCTCTATCTATCTTGTCTGTTTTTCTGATAGACTATATTGCTTCAAAAACTTCAACCTTTAAGCATTTAAAACATCTGAAAACTTTCTGGTCAGGCTTTCTCAAGCCAACTTCAAAGTTTGTCTCAATGTAGTTTTTAAATCTAGTTTATTATCTCATCCTGTAAATGCCCCTTTTTGAGTGGAAGCAAAAATGTGCTGTTTTTGTCTCTTTAAATGCAAATTAGCTTCTAATTTGACTGAGAAAGTCAGGGAAGAGCAGACGCAGGAGACGAAGCAATGGTGATAATAAAAGGGCAGAGTTTATTGAATAATCTTGTGTATGTTTCAGTGCTCAGACATTGTCTAGATGTTACACTTTGTCTGACCAGTACAATTCTAACAAGTGTTATTATTGTAAGAGTTGAAATGGGAAGGTTTAAATAAAGTTAGATGGTACGCGAGCTATCGCGAGCGTAAGGGAGAGAAAAACTTAAAAAGAGGAGTCGGGAAAGAGGAAGTGGAGAGATAATATGGATGGAGAAATGCACAATGTAATCGGGTGGAACGATGTAGAGCGTACTCGGTTACTAACGTAACCTCGGTTCTCTCTAGAAGAGGGAACGAGTACTGCGTCGAAAGACACTACAGGAAAGATTTCTTTCACGAGATTGAAGCCTAAAAATTAATCCTTAATTTTGTAATATTGTAAAACGCTTTTCTGTAGCATACAACCTTAGGCGGAGCAACTCGCGCACTTATTGGCTGCTCTGCTAGAAAAGCACAGCCTTTGCGAGGCCTCAGTGACGCTTGACCACCCAGAAACGGGGTGGTCTAGGCCTATAAATATGAAGCATAGCCACTGAAGCGACGCAGCGTGGGCACGCACGGCCTGAGACGCAGTACTCGTTCCCTCTTCTAGAGAGAACCGAGGTTACGTTAGTAACCGAGTACGTTCTCTTACGAGAGTTCTCTCGTACTGCGTCGAAAGACGCTACGGGAACCCCTGTAACACGCCGTGCGTGCTCTTGGACCGACACAGACACTCAAGGGCGCGCGCGCCCTGGCATACAAGTGCCTACACAAAGGGTTTATAGGGAGAGCGGCTAGAAATTAGCATCATCCCTTCATAATAGTGCCCCTGAGGGCATAATAACATATATATGTAAATAAATAGATATATATGAGGGGTCATAGCATGCTCATGGGACACAGTTGTCAGTGAGTGATGCTTAAAACGTTAGATGACCTGGGCCGCAGCGCGGGGCAGGAACACCATAAACAGTCTTCTAGACCGAGAGCAGTTTTGCCTGCAATGCAGGAACCTCTAGGTTATAGAACCTTATAAATGTAGACGGGGAGGCCCAGCCTGCCACCATACAGATATCTTGCAACGAGATTCCGCTATACCAAGCCCACGAAGAGGTCATGCCTCTCGTAGAATGTGCTCTGATGCGCAGAGGGCATGTCAAGCCTTCCGATGCGTAGGCCAACGCAATGGTGTCCACCACCCATCGAGACAGGCTTTGCTTCGTTGCAGCTCGCCCTTTAGAGCGTCCACTGAACGAAACAAAGAGCTGCTCCGTCTGTCGAAAAACAGCGGAGCGGGACACATAAGCTCTTAATGCCCTGACCGGGCAAAGGGAGCTATTTCCGTCCTCAGAGGCCGGCAGAGCCGACAGGGAGATGACCTGAGCCCTGAACGGTGTGTTAAGGGAAATCCCCCACGCGCTTCACTGAAGCAAGAGCCAAAAGAAACACGATCTTGAAAGACAGGTGTTTCATGTCAACAGAGTGAATAGGCTCGAAAGGGGCCCCTTTCATAGCGTTCAACACCGTAGAAAGGTCCCAGATGGGGACTGAAGGAGGTCTGGAAGGATTTAACCTCCTGGCTCCTCTAAGGAAACGGACCACCAGGTCGTTTCTGCCCAGTGAACGGCCAAGCGTTGGGTTAACGAACGCTGATATGGCTGCCACACAGACTTTGAGCGTGGATGGGGTTCTACCCTTATCCAACAGCTCCTGTAGGAAGGAGAGAATCTCTGTTTCCCCACACTGTAGGGGTGACAGACCCTGGTCTGAACACCAACCAGAAAACACAGACCATTTGGAGGCGTAGAGCCGCCTAGTGGACGGAGCTCTATCCTGCTCGATCGTGTCTAGCACTCCCTTCGGGAGGTTAGCGGGTACCCGTTTATGGCCCACACATGTAGGGATCAGAGATCCGGGCGAGGATGCAAAATCGAGCCCTTGGCCTGCGAGAGAGGTCCCTCCTCACTGGAATCGGCCAAGGGGCAGTGCTCTTCAGCTGCATCAAAACTGGGAACCATGGTTGGTTCATCCAGTATGGAGCAACGAGTAGCCCTGATCATCCGCTTTCCCTGATTCGCTCCAGTACCTGAGGCAGGAGTGAGACAGGAGGAAAAGCATAGAGCGGACGGCGGGGCCAGACACTGGCCAGCGCGTTCATGCTCTTTGAAAAGAATTTCGGGCAGTGAGCGTTTTCCTGGTTTGCAAACAGGTCTATTTCCGCTCTGCCGAACGTCTTCCACAACAGTTGCACTGTCTGTGTGTGTAGAGACCACTCTCCCGTCGGAACGTTGTTCCGTGAGAGTCTGTCTGGGCCTCCGTTCAGGTGCCGTGGCACATGCATTGCTCTCAGCGAGCGCAGGTTGTGCTGGGCCCATACCAGGATGCGTTCCGTCAGCCTGAAGAGGTTTCGGGATTTCACGCCTGGCGGTTTATATAGGCTACTACCGACATGTTGTCCGAACGGACCAGGACGTGGTGCCCTTTTATCCGAGGACAAAAGCGCCTCAGCGCAAAGTCCACTGCTATCATTTCTAGGCAGTTTATGTGCGGTAGTCTGACCTGTTCCGCCCACTGGCCAAAGAACGGTCTGCCTTCGAGCAGTGCTCCCTAGCCTGAGGTGGACGCGTCCGTGGACACCATCTTCAGGCTCGAGGAAGTCCCCAGGCTTACACCTGACCGGTAGCAGTCTGACGCTCTCAATGGTGTCAGGGCTGAAATGCATTCCTGATTGACCTTGAGGCGATAATGACCGTGAACCCATGCTCGGCGCGGTACACGCGCTCCCAGCCAGAACTGCAGTGGGCGCATGCGCAGCAGGCCCAACTGTAGAACTGCCGAGGCTGAGGCCATAAGGCCTAGCATTTTCTGAAATCTCCTGAGCGGCACTATATGACCGCTGCGGAAGGATTTCGCCATCTGCAGGGTGTTTCGCCTGTGCTGTGATGACAGCTGTGCCGTCATAGACAGCGAGTTCAGATCCAGTCCCAAAAAGGAGATCCTTTGACTGGGAAACAGTGAACTTTTCTCCCAATTGACTCTTAGACCTAAGCACTCGAGGTGATCGAGTATTAGGGTTTTGTGGCGAGTGAGTTCTGAAGGTGATTGAGCTAGAATCAGCCAATCGTTCAAATAATTCAGAATTCGAACGCCTCGGAGTCTCAGGGGTGCCAGCGCCGCGTCCATGCACACTGTAAATGTATGAGGTGCTAGGGACAGGCCGAATGGCAGGACTGTGTATTGATATACCTGGCCCTCGAAGGCGAATCTCAAAAATCGCCTGTGACGTGACGTAATTTGTATGTGAAAATACGCGTCTTTCAGATCTATTGCCATAAACCAGTCTCCTCGGCGAATCTGCGCGAGGATTTTTCTGGTCGTGAGCATTCTGAACTTCAGATGCCTCAGATCTAAAATGGGTCTGAGACCCCCGTCTTTCTTTGGTACCAGGAAATATCTGCTGTACAAACCCCCTTCGCTCTGAGCTTGAGATAAAGGCTCTATGGCCCCTTTGCTCAACAGCTTCGCTATTTTGGCTCGAAGTAGATGTGCTACATCTGTTTTTACCGTGGTTTCGACTCTCGCCGTGTAATGGGGAGGGCGTCGATAAAACTCTAGCGAATAGCCTCTTTTTATTGTCTCTAGCACCCATTCTGAGACCCCGGGAAGTCTTTCCCATGCATCCGCACGAGTGACTAGGGGTTGAATGTAATCTGGGCCCTGGTCGCGAAATGGCGGCGACACGAGAGCAACAGTGTGCTGTAACATGGACGCCGTGGCGTCTGAGGCGGGGGGCACGCTTAACACAGCGGGTATCCCGCGCGCGCTCGACTCTCTGAGTTGAGAGAGAGTCAGCGGGGCGAACCCCGTAGGGCTCGTTATGTTTGTGAATAAATGTGGGCGCGTGGTAGCGGGCACATTTATAACACCGGGGATACTGTGTTTGTGAACTGACTGACCGTTCGTTGGTTTCGTTTTTACAGAAACCGCGAAACGTTCAGTATGTAGTGGTTGTGGGCACTGGGCAGCGGGCACGCTCACTGCATGTAAAGCACAATCGACATGAGTCGATTTTATGTGTGCAGACCCTGTGTTGTACGGGGCTGTGCTTGTGTGTATGAATGGGCACTGGGTGGGCATTGCAGTTACACACATTACACCATCGGCCGTGGCTGGAACACCAGAAATTAAACTCTTTTTTAGATTTATCTGGGTCGCCGTGAAAACGGCGTTTGTGTGCAGGCATACGGGCTTTACGGCCGGTTTGTTGGCTGCTGAATACACTGGTACAAACACGGAACTTAGGGCTGTACAAGCGGGAATCTTTGGTGGAAGTCCGGCCGCAGCGGGAACCGAACACCGTCTTTTTCCTAGTCGGGCTAGGATGGCGCCGAGGCCTCGGGCTTGATCGAAATCTTAGGCCGAGGACCACGTGGCGGCGGGCGGCGTCCGGCGGAGCGAGACCGTGGTCTCTCTCGGGCCTGTTGCTGCTGGGTTGCCGTGGCGGGCGCGGGGCGCTGCTGAGTTCGAACAGACGGCTGTTTAGGGCGGCCTGTTGCGGAACTGGAGCGCTTGGGTAGGAAATGTTTCATGGCCTGCGGCGTTTTCTGTACCTCAGCGAATCGATCCGGGAAGTCCTTGACGGATGATCCGATTAGGCCGGTTGTCGAGACGGGAGCGTCGAGGAACGCAGAGCGCTCTGACTCCGCCATCTCAGAGAGCGTTAACCATAAATGTCTCTCGGCAACAGTCGCTGAGGCCATGATCCTCCCAATGGCGTGTGCGGCGGACTTTGTAGCGCGGAGAGCGAGGTCTGTGGCACTACGTAAGTCAGGCACGTTGATCACGCCCGGGCCTTCCTCGTCTAGCTTGCGGAGGAGGTTGGCCTGGTGGATCTGGAGTACCGCCATGGTGTGCAGCGCCGATGCAGCTTGTCCAGCGGCGGAATACACGCGGCCGTTCAGAGCTGATGACGTGCGGCAAGCTTTATATGGTAGGACTCCCTTAGCCCGCCGTCCCGCAGAGGGTGGGCAAAGGTGAGCCGCTACGGCCTCCTCGACCGGAGGGAGAGCGTGGTAGCCTCTGTCTCGAGCACCGTCCATGAGAATGCTGACGAGGCAGAAGTACGTACTCTGGCTGAAAATGGCGCTTTCCAGGACTTCGCCACCTCTTCGTGAAGCTCAGGAAGAAACGGGGCGTGTCTGGAGGGCGGTGAAGCGCGGTCTCCGGAGAGGAAGCAGCCATCCAGCCGGTTGAAAGCAGGATCTTCGGGCATCGACCAATCGAGGCCGAGGCTCGACACTGCCTGTGAGAGCAGATGCATCAGCTCTGCCTTGATGCTGATCTTCCCTCCTCGGCGTTCCGGAACAGCGGGGGAGGGGAGGTCCACGGAGCTCGCCCATCCCTCGCTTCCCGAAGCGAGAAGAGAACAGCAGTCGTCATCCCCCTCGGATAAGGCTTGCTGGTCGTCGTCCATGACGGACAAGGCGGTGGGCGGCGGCCGTTGTCCGTCGGTGAGCGATTCCAGCGAAGCAGTCAGAGAAGCTAGCGGCGGCAGCGGCGGCGAGCTCCTCGCGGTGGAGGGAGGTTCCGGAACCCGCTGAGCGCGGCGCTTTTTACGGCGCGGCGCTACAGGGGGCGGTGGAGCAGTTTCTGCGAATGATGCCAGGCGAGTCCGCAGAGTCGCGATAGGCATCATATCGCAGTGATGGCAGCCGCCATCACCGAGAGCGATAGCTGCATGTTCCTCGCCCAAGCAGGAAACACACAGCACGTGGTGGTCCCCGTCGATGAGCGCGGCTCGGCAAGAGCCGCAGGAAATCCGAGGCATCTTTAAAAAGACACTCGAACTCTTTTGTGAGAAAAAAATGTGTGACGCAGCGGCGAACACACACACAAAACACACACAAAAGCAGAAAAGGATATTCCACGCCGGAGAAGCGCAGCAGGGAACGGCGGCTGAAGGCGGCGATGACCAGCGGCTTCAGGTAAGAGGCGCGTCCTGCTGAGGTGCTTGTATCTGACGGCTGTGGCGGCTCGAATCCAGTCCTACGATGCGTGTAGCTTCGTGAAGAATAAGAAAATCGGTGTGGAGACAGCGCCCGTTTCGCCCTCATTGGGTCAAGCGTCATTGAGTCCTCGCATAGGCTGTGCTTTTCTAGCAGAGCAGCCAATAGGCGCGCGAGTTGCTCCGCCTAAGGTTGTATGCTACAGAAAAGCGTTTTACAATATTACAAAATTAAGGATTAATTTTTAGGCTTCAATCTCATGAAAGAAATCTTTCCCGTAGCGTCTTTCGACGCAGTACGAGAGAACTCTCGTAAGAGAACCATAGTTAAGAGAAATGTTGAAATAAACACTGAGTTCTGGGCACAGAAGTCTTAGTCTGACTCCTCTATGAAGTGACCACGACAGATACAGAAAGTACCCACGCATAAAACTCGGTAAGCACGGATTCCTCAAGTCCCGCAGTATTACATTATCAAGAGAAATACAATGGAAAATTACTGTTTCACAACATGAAGTTAAAAACCTTGAAATAGAAACATTCTCTCATCTCTAACTCACGAGGACAAACATCACTTTAAACCACACAATCATGAGATTAAACAATAGCAAGCACTGCAAGAGCAAGGAAATAAGTAAAATAAGATCTAATAACCGACAATGACAAATTAATAATAATGATTAAATGAACAAATGAATAAATTATGTAAATGAAATAATAATATGAACAAATCATAAATCAAATGAGAACTGCTTAAATGAATATGAAATTAAATATAAAAGGAAATAAAATAAAACAACACCAATGTCTGGTTGCTTAAAGTAAAACAGGTTGTTATTAAAAACCCTTAGATCCTTCCCCTCTTAATCATATGAAGACACTGGATTACATAGACTGATTAAATGCAAGCAATGATCATGATAAAAACATACTCTGAAAAGCTGGTGTGATCAGGCCGTACTCTTCCTTCTACATGCTCTTCCACAGAACAGGTCTTCTCTGTCGTACCGCATACCAGCGCCAGCTGAGGGTGTGTGTCTGATGGTGGATGAAAGCCTTACGACAGTCGAGTGTCTCACAAACCAATGTTCAAGAGTCTGATGAGAAACACTCCTGAAACTGTAACTAATAAAGGTGCTTTCAAATAATTCCACAGTGGCTCCAATATTGATCCAAACTATGTGTCCTGCGCAAAAGAGGAAATCCATAACGAAAGACATGACCCGTATAGAGTTTAGCTAAATCGTGCGCTGATCTTTCAGTGTTGTCTGGGATATATGAACAACACTCTGTCACGGCTCTCGGTGATGAACACAAACGCAGACAGTATGCAATTAACAACGATTATTAAAGAGAGGGAAAAAAACTGGGAAAACAAAACCCACGAGGGGGCAAACAACACAAGACTAAGACTGGACAGATAACTAGACTATAATCTCACAGCAGATACAAGACTAAACTGCTCTTTGACAAAACTCTTAACATGATACTCACAGGGGTGTAGGGCTGGGCGATATGGGCAGAAAAAATTATCACGATATTTTTTTTTTATATCAGTCGATATCGATAATTATCATGATAAATGTCACATCTTTATTTCTTTTAAGTTTAAAGGCAGATTTTCTCCTAAGTAGAAGTTGTAGAAATCAGAGCGTTAATTGTGGTTTTAAACTACTCTTTATTGTTAGAACATATCATGACAAACATTTGCCAAAAAGGAGAACATTCACAAATCGGAGTGAACATTCAAACATTTGTCATTTTTCCTTAAAGCTGCAGTCCGTCGTTTTTCCTCTTTGTCGCCATCTCTGTTAGAAATCTGCAATTGCAGTTATTCGCGGAATTATTAACTGTGCGTGGGTAGTAAATCGGCATGAAACAGCGCGGATGAACACAATGTATTGAGGAGAACCTGTCGCTGTGGATACTGTACTGTCATCAGCAATGTCAGAGTATACTTTTTGAAAGTGTCAACATTAGAATTTTCATCGGAAAATGTCATCTGAACAAGTAAGTAACATTCACTTTTGTTCTGACCAAATTCGGGGGGTGGGGGAAGCATTGCAGTAGGCTATATCATGCTGATTAAATCTAACGATTGCTTATATCACGTCAAAACGTGAAAAATATATTTTTTCTGTAGCCACTCTGAAGTCCGAAGTCTTTGGGTTTTACAACTGGTGAATTTCCAGTTGTCACTGGTGATTGTCGCTTTAAACTTTCGGGATCCACCATACCAAGTGCTAAGCTAAATCTCCACCTCCATCATCCACACACGCTAGCCGGGGACTCCTTCTCTATGTGTACAGAAGTGACGTAATGACGCAAAGACATGATCGAAATTACCACGGAAATCCACCAGTACCACTGGAATTAAAATCATTATTACAAGCTTACCGTTTTGAATCGAGGTAAGGCAAGCAGATCGTTTTGAACACTGGCTGGTTACGTTTTTTTTCAAAAATGTCTTTTTTTATATTTTTAAACCCAAAAAAGTGCCGGACTGCAGCTTTAACAAAATAAATATCTTAATAGAAAAAATAATTTCTTAGTTTCTGCATGTGATCATTTTTATTTGGTAAAATGTAATATTATGACTGTTTGAGATGTATTCAAATTAACAATTGGTCATCCAGCATCATGCATTTAGATCATGATAACCACAGATCCTCTCTCTAGAGAGAACCGAGGTTGCGTTAGTAACCGAGTACGTTCTCTTACGAGAGATACTCTCGTACTGCGTAGCTAGCTACGCATTGGGGAACACTATGTAAAACGCCGTGTATGCAGGGATCCGACACCATAGACCCAGAGCCATGAGCTGGGGTTCATACAGTGCATAATCACCTAAGGGACTGTGAGATGGTTCCGGGATCCGCTGAGCACGGCGCTTCTTACGGCGCGGCACTACAGCGGAGAACACGGGCTCCTGGAACGATGCCAAGCGAGTCCGCAGAGGCAAAAGTTCACAATGAGGGCAGCCGCCATCAGAGAGAGCAAGAGCCGCGTGTTGTTCACCCAGGCAGAAAACGCAGATGACATGGCGGTCCCCGTCGCTGAGTGTGGCTCGGCACGAGCCGCAGGAAGGCATCTTTAAAAAGACGCTACTCTTTTAGAAATAAGTGTGAGTCGCGCCGGCGAACACACACACACAAGAGCAATACAGATAAAAAGATATAGGCGCCGGATAGCGCAGCTGGAAGGCGATGAAGGTGGCGAGGCCAGCAGCTTATCGACTCTTTCCGCTGAGTTGCTTCCTCGACGGCACGGCTTCTCCTCGGATCCAGCGATGTGATGTCTTCGCTTGAAGGATTAAAAATCTGAGAAGATGAGCCTGCGAGCGCAATATATAGCCCTAGGCCATGCCCGTTTCGGCGGGACGTGACGCTGAAGGGCGCGAAGCGCCCTCATTGGGTGTGACGTCACTCAAGGTCTCACTCGATAGGCTCAAGCAGTTGCCCGCATAGCAGCCAATCGGCGCGCGAGCTGTCTCACCTAGGTCTGTATGCTGCGGCAACGCGTTTTACAAAATTAAGGATAATTTTTGGCTTCAGTATTCTCGTGGAAAAGGATTTTCCCCAATGCATAGCTAGCTACGCAGTACGAGAGTATCTCTCGTAAGAGAACCGGGCAATATCTACAGCACCTCACTATCATGGCAACATGTTACTTTATGGTTTCTATGGTATTTGTATGAAAACCAGTAGCCTAAATACATTAAATACTGTAATTATATTCCATTAGTCCTTTAATACATTGTCTACATTAATAATAATACAATTCAATGTGTATATCCCACATTTCATGGTTTCTAGGTAAATCCGTGGTAAATGATGGGAATTTATAGACGGAAGCCTTCTGACTGTATCGTTGCGCACAGTGTTTCTCCTGTTCGTCAGCGCCGTTTCATCTGCCTTTAAACTGGCTTAAATCACTGAGACGTGTGTTCTTCGCTGAATTCAAAGCGCTTCTCACTGGATCTCGTGAACGAGACCGATCAGAGTAAACGCGTCTGTCAGTGAGCTCGCGCTGCCGTTTGGACTTTGAGCCGAGCGGATAAACGGTCCGTGTGGCGCGCGGTTCAAATTAGTTTTGTTACGCTTTTGGCGCATAAACATTATCGAACATTTATCGAACTCTTGATATCGTTTTATCGAGAAAAATTATATTGGGATAATTATCGTTATCGTTTTATCACCCAGCCCTACAGGGGTGATTACGAAATGAACCTGCACAAGACAGCGAACACAAGGGGATTAAATAGCTGCTCCCGACAAGCTGGATGGCGCCTTGCATGGCTGACACCGCCGTCGGTGTGTGAATGTGAGGCAATATGTAAAGTGCTTTGGTTGCCATTGGGTCTGTGAAAGTATGTATGGAGTTTTCAGCGGCATCTAGCGGTGATGTTTCAGATTGCAACCAATACTTTCACCTGCCAGATCCAGTGCCTCATCACAGGAGAAGCACGCTCTGCGTTTCTCCTCCCCGCGATGAGGCACTCATGCTGCGATTTTCCAGTTCCGAGGAATTGGTATCGTTAGTGTTTTGTTAAGAAAGAGAGAACAAAACAATAAAGACATATATATATATATATATATATATATATATATATATATATATATATATATATATATGAATAGGCACATGTTTATGAGTTTCTATAATAAATAATTAAGTCAGCTCATAACTCTGTTTAATAAAGAGGAGCTTATAAAAGGAGGTTTTATCTAGTGCTGTTGCTAAGTTAAATATTTACTGGCCAGCCAACATTATGAGAGTGAGAATATAAGGAAAACTCTATATCTCAGCCTCCTCCTCTGGGATTGACGTTTTTTCCCTATCTCCACACTGAGGTGTCGAGATCGTGGAATAAACCGGTTTCTATTTATGTGTTTAAATCCCCAAACTTCTACTATAGTAATGTTATGGGTATTTATGTTATGGGACGCTTGCAAGCTATCTCTCTCCTGAGTCGGCGTCATTATAACCACTACGTTACTCTGAGACTCCAGGGCATTCGCGTATTATACTATATCGACGATTGGTTGATCCTAGCTCAATCTGAGCATATGGCAGTTCGGCATCGAGATGTCTTCCTGTTTCATTTAAAGATGTTGGGGTTGTGACTCAACACCAAGAAGAGTGTGCTCCTCCCAGCTCAGAGGACCACTTTTCTAGGTGTGCTATAACGATTCGCCGTAAATGGGGTAAAACTAGGCCAGTCACTCACTGTTTAGCAGTTCCAGACTGTTGGGTCTCATGGCAGCTGCGTCCAACGTAATTACTTTTGGCCTTCTGTACATGAGACCCCTGCAGTGATGGCTCAGGACCAAGGGGTTTTCTCTGAGGGGAAAATCCGTTTTCACATAATCAAGGTCACGCGGCTATGCCTACGTGCCTCGGTCATGTGGAAGAACCTTGGTTCCTCGCTCAGGCCCAGTGTTGGAGGTTTCTTGTCGACACATAATGCTATCGACAGATGCTTTCCTCACAAGTGGGGGGTGATCATGAGTGGTCACTCGGCGAAGGGTCTTTGGCAGGACCATCTTCCTTTTTGCACATAATTGTCTAGAAGTGATGGCGGTATTCCAAGAATCTCAATACTTCCTGTCAGAACCGAGAGGTCACCATGTGCCTGTCCTTCCGGACAACACACTGATGGTCTCGTATATCAGAGCAGATATCCTGTTGAGGCAGGGGCTGAGGCCCGAGGAATGGACACTTCACCCCGAGGTGGTGGAGCTCTTTTGGGAGAACTCAGTCTACCTTTTGCATCGTTTATACAACGCATTGCCCTTTGTGGTTCTCCCTGACGCATCCAGCTCCGCTTGGACTGGATGCGATGTACTAGGTGTGGTTGAGGCTACACCTGTACGCATTTCCCGATATCTTTGCTCCCGGGAGTTCTGGAGAGGGTTTGCCGGGTAGGGGCTCATCTATTATTAGTAGCCCCATTCCGGCCGACCCGAGAGTGTTTCTCAGACCTACTGTCCCTTCTAGATGGCTCTCCCGTGGAGATTCCGATCAGGAGGGACTTAGCGTCCCAATCAGGATCACAATATTTCACACTCTTCCGGAGTTATGGATACGGTGGGCTCGGCCTCTGAGGGGGCCCAGCTCATAGATTCAGGTCTCTCGACCGAGGTCGTGGAGACCATACTCCAGTCTAGAGCTCCCTCCACGAGAAGACTGAATATGCATTGAAATAGAAACTGTTCTCTGCCTGGTGCGGAGAACGCCTTCTGAATCTTGTTATCTGCCCTATGGCACAGTAATTGATTTCTGCAATGAATGTTTCTTTGCTGGGTTATCTCTGAGGAGAGATCCTTATTTCGTTTTCTCCGTGGTACATGAGGCTGAGGCCTGCACGTACTTGGATTTGCACCTGATATGGTGATATTCTTTCTTCACCCCAGGCCGGGTTGTATTCCTAGGTCCCTACTAAATTTGCGGGTCATTTGTGCTGCAGGCCTTCTGTCCTCCACCTAATACCCCAGATCAGGAAAAACGTAATCTGTTATGCCCTGTCCGGGCTTTGGATGTCCACAGAGCTGCCCTGTGGCGTATATAAGAGCAATTATTTGTTTGCTTTGGGTTACCTAGTTAGGTTGCCCTGCATCTAAACAGATAATGAGCAAGTGAGTAGTTGAGGCTATCTCACTTGCTTATGAAGCGGCCGGACAGCCTTCACCTTTGGCTGTCCTGGCCCATTCTACGAGGAGTATGGCTGCCTCTATGGCTCTAATTTCGGGAGTTTCCCTTCACAACGTTTGTGATGCGGCAGGCTGGTCCTCGCCGCATACATTTGTCAAATTTTATGACTTAGACCTCTCCACTCCTGCGGCTAGGTTGCTTGCTTCTAGTGTGCGCAAGGTCTTCACACAGAACGGGCACTTGTCATTATGGCGTAGTGGGTATGGGGTTCCCATTGCGTAAACGCAGCGGGAGTTCCCTTGATAGGGAACGTCTCTGGTTACGTATGTAACCTTAGTTCCCTGAGAGGGGAACGAAACGCTGCGTTCGCCTGCCATACTTCCTGCATGCCCTGATCGACTTGCTTCAGGCTTATCAGAAGCTGTCACGCTCTGCGTTCAGGGGTGATTTATAGTTTCCTGGTCTATGAAGTCACCTGACGTCCCGCTCATTCATTGGACTGATTATACATGTGCTTCATGACGAAACACTCGGAAGTGTTCCCACAGCGTAAACGCAGCGTTTCGTTCCCTCTCAGGGAACTAATGTTACATACGTAACCAGAGACGTTTTGTCACATATGGAAAATTCCCACATCTGGCTTAGACTTGCTCACTACATTCTTCCCTTCAAGGCACCAGGAAGACTTCACTTATTCCCTTCAGATTTCACATTAAGAGCAAACTGATATCTATAATCAGTACTGTTGTATGCAGTCAAGTGCCATGAACTATAATGTTAATGAGAATAATTTCTGTACTGACATACACTGCTCGTGAACAGCAGTTTGTTGTGCCAGGAATAATCACAACAAACTGCTTGTGTTCGATTTGGGTCCATTTCCCAAATCCATTCGACTGGCCTACAGATTTCGCGCTCCCGCCTCCTAACTCTTCTTCTGTTTGTTTTTTCCTAACTCACTGAATCCATGTCATGTTTTCCCTATACCTTTAGTAGCTCGTGCACCGTCAGTGAGTAAGGAAAAAACAAACAAGAAGAGTTAGGAGCGCGAAATCTGACAGACATTTGGCACATATCTATGAATGGTAAATATCCTGTGTTTGGCTGACATAATCACTTAGATAATACTATACACATACAGCTTGTATGAATGGGTCCCTCCCATATTGACAAGCTAGCCGACAGATTCAAAAGATGGCGCCGCACTATGGCGACTCTGTTTTGCTCTCTGTTTGTTTGGTCTATTTGTTGTTTTGTTTGTGTATGAAATCTTGCGACGGTCTCATTCAATATGATAGAGCCGAACTTATCCACATTCGGGACAACTTGCCGGTTTCACAGTCATTTGTGCCAGATTCATACTCTTGTTTCCCCTGGAAACACCCAAAACACCGGCTGAGGAAGAGAGGTAAACGCGGAGGAGCATTGGTTCGGCTAAGATATCGAGGGCACAGCCTTGCCCTTCCGAGCCTTACTCTATCCAACGTTCGCTCGTTATCAAACAAGAAGGACGAACTAACTGCCCTCATTCTTTCCCAACGGGATCTAAGAGACTGCTCTGCCATTTGCCTGACAGAAACTTGGCTGCACGAGTATATCCCTGATTCTGCGTTACAACTGGATGGCTTTACCTTTCATCGGGCAGATCGCACCAGCGAATCCCTTAAGCAGCGTGGCGGCGGTGTTTGTATTTATATTAACCAAAACTGGTGTGTGTCCACCAAGACTCTATCACACAACTGCTCGCCGGACTTGGAATATCTCACAGTTAAATGCATCCCCTTTTACTCACCGAGAGAAATCTCCTCAGTCATACTGTGTGTTGTTTACATTCCACCGAGCGCTGCGATGACGTCAGCGACACAGGAACTGGCCGATCACATCTTCGCCATGGAAAACTCCAACCCGGATTCTGTAATCCTGCTGCTGGGTGACTTTAACCATATATCTATGAAGAAAGCTCTCCCAAGATACAAGCCTCAGATTCATATTCCTACCAGGCTGGACAAAACTTTGGACCAGTGCTACTCTCCCATTCCAGAAGCATATCAAGCTCTGATCAGAGCCCCGATTGGTGAGTCTGATCACAACACTATATTACTATAACTAAAAACAACTAAACCAGTGAAAAAGAGGGTCAGGTGGTATTCTCCACTGGCCACTGACATGTTACAAGACTGTTTTGATGTCACAGACTGGAGTGTTTTTGAGCACGATGATATTGACACTTTCACTGACACTGTAATGTCTTATATAAATTTTTGTGAGTCTGTGTGTATTCCCATCAAAACTGTTATCAGTTACAGTAACAATAAGCCTTGGCTTAACAAGAACGTAAGGCGTTTATGTAGGAAAAAAAACGCTGCATTCAGATGTGGGAATAAAGCACTATACAGACTCCTCAAATACCAACTCAAAAAGGCTATTAAAACAGCTAAAACCACTTACAGAGTGACACTCGAAAATAAGCTCCAGGTCCATGACATTAAGGGTGTTTGGCAAGGTCTACAGACAATCACTAACTATAAGATCAAGCACCACGTCTCAGACTGTGACCCCTCCCTCCCTGAGAAGCTAAATGATTTTTACTGTAGATTTGAGCCCTGTGGAACTCAGATTAATTCTCCGAGCTTCCCTCTAACGGGGCTGGTCGATCACCCCTCCCCCCCTTTTACGATCTCAGAGCATGATGTTAGGAGGCTGCTGCACCATCAAAACATCAGACAAGCTGCAGGGCCTGATGGTATAGCACCAGCTACGCTGAGGAACTGCGCAGCCCAGCTCACTCCAATATTCACTTACATCTTTAACTGGTCTCTCTCCTCCTCAACTGTACCTATCTGTTTTAAATCAGCTATGGTTATTCCAGTGCCTAAGAAGAATAACATCACCTGCCTAAATGACTACAGGCCAATTGCGCTCACATCGACTGTTATGAAGGTATTTGAGCGCTTGGTCTGCAGAAATATAGCGCATATCACACTGGATTGTCATCAGTTTGCCTATAGGGCAAATAGGGGAGTAGATGATGCAGTGTCATTGAGCGTTCATTTTATTCTCCAACATCTTGAGTCAAAAAACACTTATGCTCGCGTCCTGTTCCTCGATTTTTGTTCAGCCTTCAACACCATTATCCCTATCAGGCTGTATAACTCTCTTTTAGCGATGGGTGTCGATGCTGTACTCTGTAAATGGATTTTGAACTTCTTATCCTGTAGGAAACAATTTGTTAAAATCAATAATCATGTGTCATCAACGAGGAGTCTTAATATCGGCGCCCCACAAGGGTGTGTCCTGTCTCTGCTTTTATTCTCACTTTACACTAATAACTGCACATCCAATCAAACATCAGTCAAACTGTTAAAATTCGCAGACGATACCACCATATTAGGCCTTATCTCTGATGGTGATGAGACTGGCTATCGGGCAGAGGTTGAGCGGCTGGTAAAGTGGTGCGAGACCAATAACTTAATCCTCAATACAACTAAAACAAAAGAAATGATTGTAGATTTTAGAAGGAAGACTGTTCAACACCTCTCCCTCTCCATCAATAACCAGGTTGTCGAGAGGGTCTCGTCCTTCCGTTTCTTGGGCACCACCATTCACCAGTCACTCTCGTGGGACCTGAACATCAGTCTCATCGTAAACAAAGCCCATCAGAGACTTTATTTCCTCCGTCAGTTACGGAAATTCGGGGTCAGCCAAAATGCATTACTCACTTCTACCGAGCCGCCTTAGAAGGCGTGCTAACTTTCTCTATCCTGTCCTGGTACGGTAATGCAACCAGTCAAGGCAAGCTACAGCTTGAGAAAGTAGTGAGCAGAGCATCTAAGATCATTGGCTGTAGTATGCCCTCTATAGCTTCACTTTTCAACACTAGAATCATTAAGAAGGCAAGAAACATCACCACTGACTCCTCCCACCCAGCAAATCATTTATTTAACATTTTGCCATCAGGCAAGAGGTATAGAAGCATTACCAGCAGAACATCACGCCTCAGAGACAGTACCTATCCTCAGGCCATACGTCACCTAAACATGGTCTGAGGCTAGGATACTGAATGCTTTCTTTTATCCAAGCACCCTTCATCTGATCATTCGGCTATTTCATCTCATGTGCAATATGAGGCTTTTATGTCTGTGTATTTGTTGTTGTTGTGTAATATGTGTGAAATGCGCTGTAATGTCAGTGTATTATGTCAATTAAGCTGTATGTGAGCATTGATCCAAAACAAATTCCTATCAACTTTGTTGAAATGGCTAATAATAAACTAACTAACTAACGTAACTGTACGTTCACACCGCCGCCGACTTGAGCTGCAAAGAAGCTCTGGCCGCCCTGTCAAGGCCGCTTGTCAAAAAGTACGGGGAATCTTGTTGAAGGTTTGGCCGCTCTGACGTAGCAGCATTCGGGAGAAGAGAAGTGTCACACCATGAAATGTAAAGAATTTTTTTTTCTCGACACCATCGTATCAATTTATTTTGATTAATATGCGCGAGGGAGAGAGAGAGCAGACAGCGCTCAGGTGAGTGCGCACGCGCGGCCAGGGCTCTCTCTCTCTCTCTCTCTCTCTCTCTCTCTCTCTCTCTCTCTCTCTCTCTCTCTCTCTGCTCGTTCTTATATATGCCCTGTCAAGCGCACCCTGTTAAACTGACACGACTTACAAACACATGCAAATGATACACTTTCACTCTATGATGGTTAAACTGTGCAATTCATTATTTTTTCTCGGAACTAATGTTTTGGTAGGAACGAAAGTTTACATCATATGTTTCTCCGGAATCAGCCAGCGCGAAGGACGTCTATATTCCGATTGGTTGCTGGCGTTTTTTTTTTTTTTAATGCTTTATTTGAACATTCATTTTACAGTGTGAAACAACCAAATAATAACAAAACAATTATTATGAATAACAAAAATACAGTGATGTAAACAAGAATGGGGAAAAGAAATAAAAAGAAAAGAAGAAGGAGGGCATTACTTAAATGAAATAAGTCTAAACATTTAATAAAGTAAAAAGTTTGTAGGTCTAGCAAATTTTACATGTTCTTAGTGCTTTTGGGTTAAGAGAGGATGAAATTGTAATCAAGTAATGTTTTATCTCATGTAAGAACACCAAAAAAATTTGTTTACAATTTGAAAACTTGCATTTGTGAATATAAAATCTACATAGGAAAATAATTAGATTTATTATAAAGCAGGCATTTGAATCCTCTTAAAAAAAAAAAAAAAATAACACTTTAAGGATTCATAGAGAAATTTTGCAAGATATTGCTTGAGATAAACCAACTAACATCTTTCCAAAGTTGCTGAGTAAAACTGCACGACCAAAATAAGTGAAGAAGAGTTTCAGTGTCATTCTGACAGAAAGAGTGTTGTGGAAATGTATCAATATTCAAAAACCTGGATGAAGGAGACAAAGTCGCTTCTCAAAAGATTAAACAAAGTATTTTATTTCTTGCAAGAAATAAGACTTTCCCACACAGACAGCGTCTGATATGAGAAGGCCCATGGCATTCTCACGCAGAGAGCATCTGACATGAGAAGGCAAAGGCTAGTCCCTTTCGCCAATGTTATATACCCTAACACATCCTGTGTAAAAAAAAAACTTTGTTACCTTAAACCCAGACTTCTTAGCTCATGGTCTCATGTGCTCATGATCTCATGTCCAACATTATTCTATCAGACAGAACAACTTGTCATGTCAGCAAAAGTTTCCTGCTACAGATCTCGTGTGCTGATCGAAACTGCGCACACACATATTGTCAGCCTTCACATGACTCATAGAACATTTAGTTCCTGAAAGTTTGTCCTAACTTTTAACATTTCTAAAAGCTTGGTTTTATATCTTTAATAATGTGCTTTTTGCTTATATGATTATATTCCTTTAAATGCTCATGAGTAAAAATGAATATTCAACGTTAATAAAAGTTGTACCCATATAAAAGTAAAAGAACTAATTAAAAAATAAAATTTCCATAACAATCCACCCCATGTTCATTCAAAGAACATACACACAATTTGACATTTACTTTTCCATACTCATAGTAATTTACAAACTCATGTTCGCTCTCGTTCTCATAATCCTCATCATCATCAGCCACTGAAACATTAACTTCATCCTCTGGTGCTCTACTTATCACTGTTGTGTATTCCCCTGGATTCATTTTCACCATTGTTACAGTCACTGCCTTAGCAGTGATTCTAGAAATACAATTCATTAAACATGTGTTGTTGTTGCATCGCTTCTACGTCACCTAGTTCCTCATTCAGCCGTATTGCTATGGTTATCTGAACAGGAAGTCGAGCTGCAGCCTTCTCTGCTGATCTGTTTTCTTTTTCAATGGATACTGCATTTTCTTTTGCCTATAGTCAGATTTAGGCTTTATTTGAATCGGCTCACAATCTGCAATCAGACCTACATCATTTTTTATCAGTAGCCCATAAACATTTTGGAAACTCTCTCCAACCCGTCTGGTATGACAGGGAGTTGTGTTAAACTCTGTTTAGTTTCACTTCCTCATCCAACACTGTGACTGCTCTCAAACTTCTGTTTCATGACATGGCTGTTTGGTACCTTCACTTTGGCAGATCATTCTTTTTTTGATCTATTATGACCCAGTCGGTCAGTTCATGGCACCTGGCCATGAAGGGACCCGCGTCACGCCATTCAGCCTTCACTGGTTTGGCCAGCGATATATGAGGCTGTGCATTTTCCATGTCACAAAACACTGTCTGTTTGTCAGTCAATTTCACATTCAAAACACACCATTGGTCAGTCCAATACACATAGTCAGTCGTCACATTTTCTATGTCAACATTAAATCATCGCTGCGCATATTCACCATCATGATCAGTGCTTACATGAGAAGTGCAATGTAAATCTGAGTCTCTCATAGATTCAGAAGATGGCAACACTCTGTCTTGAGCCTTTGTGGTAAGACATGTGTCAGAAATTTGCCATTCATATAAAAACAGAGAAAAATCCTCTGTGCCTTCAGTTTCATGCGTCATTCTCATGTCAGCTGATAAGCCCTGATCACTACAATGAACAGAAACACCCAATTTACAAAGTAAATCCCTTCGCATTAAATTCACTGGACATAATTAATAATTAAAAAACAATGCTTAATTTTTTATTTTATTCTTCCCCTTCAATTGAACACTCAAGTGTTTTCGAATATGTTCTATGACCACATGACCAGTTGCACTTCTGGAAGAAGTCGTCTTCCCAGATAGAGGAACTGGTTTTTCAAACTCTGTGGCTTTAATTACAAAATTGGAAGCTCCCGTGTCAAGCAGAAATAGTAAAGATACGTCATTAACAGTCATTTCTATCAAGGGTAAAGAAATTTGAGAATTATAGAAAACCCTAGCAAGCAAGTCTTCATTGCATAGAGCAGAATCAGAAAATAAAGGTAGATTATACTCATCAGTTGGAGAGACAGGAACCCCGTTGCTCACCCCCTCCTCCTCCCTTCAATCCGCCTGACCCCCGCCTTCGCCGTGTGGGCATTCATCACGCCAATGTCCTTTTCGTCCACAATTAAAACATTTGTCTGGATCATAGGGCTCTTGGTGTTGTTGTTGAAATGGTTGACAGTTTCGTCCTTTTCCACGACCACGTCCTCTGCCACTTCCTCTGCCATTGTCTCTCTGGTTCTGTTGGTGATGGTTGGAGTTGTTGTTGCCCATATACACACCTTGCATTGTCACCAGGGCCAACATGAGGTCTTTGTCTTGCTTGGCTACGTTGATTTTTCGCTGCACTTTCATGATGTCTTCATGATGTTTTGCGTGTCGTCGGATTTCTGCTGTGGAGGCCATTGCCATCCGACACAGCTCTTTTGAATTGCTTTTGAAATGTCACTGTCCAATCCATCCAAGAACAAAGTCTTTACTTTCATTTTCTGGAGGGCTGCAGAGCGGTGGTGGTTGTTCGTGTGGTGCGTTAGGAACTGCGTGACCCCGTCCTTCTGCGGCGGCTGGAATCTGGTTACTATTGTGAGGAGGTGGAAGATGAGCCGGATGCGTTCTGTCCTCCTCTCTTATTCTCACAAAACAAAAACAAACAAAAAAACAATGCCATAATAGGGAGAAGAAGAAACAATGTCAGAGCAGTCATTTTTAAGATACGTCATAATGCTTTTCTCTATGCGTCTTGTCTTTCTTCTTGACAACGTGAGTCGACCAATTTTGCTTTAGTTTTAGTCAAATGTGACATACTTAAACCCCCATTGAACCCATAGTGTTCTTTTAAATACGGCACATATTCATGATACCAAATCCCTATAGCTTTGTCCATTAGTTTGTATGAACCCTTCGAGAAATCAACCTGTTCTCCATCCTTCTTTTTTGAATTTCCGTTACCCATTTTACTTAAACAATTTTGTTTGTTCAATTTCCCTATAATACTTAATTTTGTTAATTTATATTTGCGTATTTTATTTATTCTATTATTACTTTATATTTACCTATCAATTTTCCTCGCGCAGTCACCCACGCTCTCCTCTACGTATCAAATTTTCCCTGGCGCAGCCACCCCACGCCCTGCCTTCATCCGTCGATGCAGGTCTTTCAAAATTGCCTTTATTCGTCAATATAGGTCTTTCCCAGACAAGTGCTTATGTCTGGTGTTTGAGAAATTATTTCCAGGCCTATTCTCAAAACCCTGGCTCTTTAGGGAAATTTTAATACGTTTTGTGGTCTTATCCCGGACCTGTTTGGGAACTTGCTATCAGGTCTATCCCAAACGTGACTCTTTAGGAAAAAAATATTCAATACGCAAATATCAATCAACAAAATTTGTCTTATTTGCTACATAAGAAATTTTCTCTTCTCACCGTCTTGTGAGTCTCACTGTCTGTGAGTTCTTTAATCTTGGGATTGCGTCCACCTAGGTCACCGTGAGGAGTTGAACAATTCTCTTTCCTTAAGCTTGAGGATTTTGAGCCGTAGAGTGTTCTCTCGGGATGATCAGTCAACTGTTCCCCTCACGACGATCATCGGTGTTGCAATCCCATCCTCGTCGCCATTTGTTGTGGAAATTTATCAATATTCAAAAACCTGGATGAAGGAGACAAAGTCGCTTCTCAAAAGATTAAACAAAGTATTTTATTTCTTGCAAGAAATAAGACGTTCCCACACAGACAGCGTCTGATATGAGAAGGCCCATGGCATTCTCACGCAGAGAGCATCTGACATGAGAAGGCAAAGGCTAGTCCCTTTCGCCAATGTTATATACCCTAACACATCCTGTGTAAAAAAAAAACTTTGTTACCTTAAACCCAGACTTCTTAGCTCATGGTCTCATGTGCTCATGATCTCATGTCCAACATTATTCTATCAGACAGAACAACTTGTCATGTCAGCAAAAGTTTCCTGCTACAGATCTCGTGTGCTGATCGAAACTGCGCACACACATATTGTCAGCCTTCACATGACTCATAGAACATTTAGTTCCTGAAAGTTTGTCCTAACTTTTAACATTTCTAAAAGCTTGGTTTTATATCTTTAATAATGTGCTTTTTGCTTATATGATTATATTCCTTTAAATGCTCATGAGCAGTGTTGGGTATAGTTACTTTGGAAAGTAGTTAATTAGGTTACAACGTTACCATCAATTAAAAGTAATCAGTTACGTTACTGCGTTATCTATTCATAAAAGTAACGCGTTAGAGTACTCATGCGTTACCAAAAATGAAAAGCCGTTTGCAGCGCCTCACACATGCTGCAGCTTGATTGACAGACACGGCCCCCTTTAAATGCACCTAGAAGTCGTGACTCCTGGACGTTAATGAATAACGTCAGTCATCCGACTAAATTAACACTGCAGGATAACAATAACAGGAAAGACAGTCATAGGCTATTCCACATAGCGTTTTATTTATTTATTATCACAGAACATATTAATCAAAATTCACACCTTCCCAGCCCGGGTAGTAGAGATGCGCGGATGGGCTATTATTTCAATAAAAAAATCAATAATTATAATGGCGATATTATTTCAGTATAGAAATGCAGACATCCCAAGTCTATCGGAAGTTCCGGGAGTCTCCCGCATATTGATAGCGGCTCACTGATGCCCGCGAATTAGTTAAAATCTCCCGGAATCTAGAGCGAGCGCGCCCGCGAGACAGAGACTGTGCTCCAAACCGCGCAGCGCGTGCATGGCAGAGCGGGAGAGAGAGAGCAAGAGACTGCGCGCGTGTGCCTTAATGAAGCTGGAGGGTGGTGGGGTATTGAAGCGCAGAAACACTGTCTTGATCCTGGGGAATTTTTTTTATTCGGGATTTTCCTTTCCTTAAAATAACGGATTACTTTTTTAAAAAAATAACGAAGTTACTGATTACTTAACGCACAAAACTAACGCGTTAAGTTACACATTTCACGAAAAAGGTAATTAGAGTACTCTAACGCGTTACTTTATAACGCGTTACCCACAACACTGCTCATGAGTAAAAATTAATATTCAACGTTAATAAAAGTTGTACCCATATAAAAGTAAAAGAACTAATTAAAAAGTAAAATTTCCATAACAATAGCAATTAGTGTCAAAATCAGATCTGAATTTTTTCCTAAGGAAATTTTTAACTGGGTAAATATTATGAATTAATTTAAAAGATATTTCCTTTACTTTGTTTGTGAGGAGAAACCTTTGTTGTATGGACCATATATTTTTCCAATTTAAATTATCAAAAAGTCCATTCCAATATGAGATTGCAGGAGGGGCAGAAATAATGTTCTCAAGGAATAGAACTCTTACTTTATAATTTCATCCTTTTTTTATAGTAAAACATATCTCACCAATAGGAGTGTTGATAGGTTAAGGAAAAGATAATGAACCCAAAAAGCGTATGAGTATGCCAGATGGAATAGCATCCATAACTGTGGCAAACTCTTTGGGAGTTTGGTTGCTGGCGTTTTGCCGCTGCTTGCCGCTACTGAACCGCGTCATAGCCATGATCATAGCTCATTTCCATAAAGTTGAACTACTTTCAACTTTCTGATTGACGCTCAAAACGGCCAAAACGCGACACCGATGGATTTGACGCTCCTTGCAGCTGAGAGAAGCCAGCTTCCATTGAAAATGAATGACTTCCGGTAACTTTGGAAGCTCAAGTCGGCGGCGGTGTGAACGTACAGTTACTGTATACATGCTAGCATGTAGCCTGGCTTTAAAGCAAACTGGGATAGCGGTCAGTGACAGGCTTGTCAAATGTACTGTACCAAACCCAGTTTTGACAGCTAACGTTAGCATTTTGGGCCACTTTCCTGTTCTTTGAATTGGGTTTGATTACAAAAATGTGTGCATGCGCCAACACAAAAAGTCCCACATCTGTCCCCCCCAATGTGTGATAGACCATTTCGCCCTTGCGTCCTTCAAATATCTGGGTATTGTGTTAAAAGGTGCTCAACGCATTTTATTTATCATTGTTTACAGGCCTCCAAAATACTCTTCAGCCTTTTCTGAGGACTTTACAGAACTGTTATCAACTATTTCCTCAGAGTTTGACTGTTTTGCTATTGCTGGAGATTTCAACATTCACATAGATAATGCAGAAAACAATATGGCAAAAGAAATCAAAACTGTTTTAAAAACTTTTGATCTGACTCAGCCTGTACATGGACCGACACACAATCGTGGACACACTCTAGATTTACTTATCAGTAAGGGTCTAAACATTTCATCGATTGTTATTAAAGATGTAACACTGTCTGATCATTTCTGTATTTTCTTTGATATATTGATCTCTCCTGCCATTGAAGCTAGATCTGTCACAGTGTCTGGTGGTTCCCTGGGTTAAACACTAGAGGTCCTCAGTTTTCACGGTGTCTAGGTCAAGTCAAGTCAAGTCACCTTTATTTATATAGCGCTTTTTACAATACAGATTGTATCAAAGCAGCTTCACAGTGATAACATGAAAATAATACAAAAAACAATTTCATCATCGTCCACCTTTAGGCAGATCTATAATATTGTTGAATATTAAATGTCCCCAACTAAGCAAGCCAGAAGGAAGGCAACAGCGGCAAGGAACCAAAACTCCATCAGGTGACAGAATGGAGAAAAAAACCTTGGGAGAACCCAGGCTCAGTCGGGGGCCAGTTCTCCTCTGGCCAATGAGTGAACAGTGTATGAAGTTCAGAATGAATCAGAGTATTTGTCCAGTTCCGGTTGGTTGAAGTCGGAGTGGAGAGGAGGAGAGACTGGTTGACACTTATGGTCAGCGGCGGCGTCGTGTCCTGGCGCTGGTCCTTCATCAGATCTGGATACGGCCTGGTTCCGGTGGACAGCAGTAAACCTCGGGATAGACAGAGAGACTAATATTAGCGTAGACGCTATCCTTCTTATGATATACCAAGTACATCAGGATTTACGGGAAGTGTTCCCGGGTGTTCTAAACTAAGCAGCCTAACATTGAGTTATAGAAGTCTATAATGTGTTTTTCTCCTTGATTCTTTTAACTCAAAAGTTAAAGGTGTAATTTACGATTGCACAGATGAAAAGAGTGGAGGAACAATTGGAACTGATCAGCTTAACGCTGAGAAACGTAACTAAACAGGAAAACTTGACGGCATTGAATTAGAAACTGTCAGCTGATATTCAGTTGCTTAAGATGCTACTGATGAAGAAAGATGAGAAAATAGCTATGTTGGAGAAACGAATCGACGATCTTGAACAGCACACGAGAATGAACAACCTCATTATAACTGGCTTGGAAACAAAACACTGTACCTATGCGAGGGTGGCGGATCCAGTGGTAGGAGTCCTCGATGTTGGTGCACTGGAGACAGAGACCCAATCTCTGGAACAGCAGTTTGTTTCATTCTTGGTGAGCAAAGATATTGAAGTTTAGAGTGAAAACTTTTCTGCCTGTCACTTGCTGCCTAAGAAGCGTCATTCTACAATCCCTGGGCCTCCTGCCATCATTGTGCGCTTTGTGAACCACAAACACAAAGTCGCACTGTTGAGACAAGGGGTGAAATTGAAGGGCACGAAAGTTTACCTCAACGAACATCTCACTAAGAAGAATGCCGATATTGCTAAGGACGCTAGATTACTACGTAAAAATGGAAAGATTCAGTCGACATGGACCCGGAACTGCAAAGTGTGGATTAAGACGAAAGGATTACGACCAGAGGATGGGAAGGTTTTGGCAATACAGGAATCAAATCAGCTGGATGAATATAAATGAATCATTTCAGTCTCAAGAACTCCTGTTTCCACTGCTGCCGATGGATTGCTCGGGTTTCTCGAGTGAAAGGATTAACCCTGATGTGTTGGTGGAACGTGAGTCTTTTTGGTGTGATGTCGTTCTTACAAGGTACTATCTTATTATTTCCTTATTATGACATCAATTGACTCTAGTTTTATAACAAGTGACTGGAAACACGCAGCACCTGTAATAGATTCACGGACTCTGAACCCATTTGAGCTGTACATGGACAACAATTCTGGAATTTATGAAACCTTCTTTAATCCTGACTCCAATAACAATTATCTGAACTCTGTTAATTTGTCGTGTGAATATTATACCGAACAGCAGTTTAATTTCTTGTCTTGCTTGCCTCCTTCACATTCTGATCGAACCTCGTTCTCCACGATTCATGTGAATGCACGTAGTTTCAGAGAAAACTTCGATCACTTTAAAACCTTCTTATCTACCTTGTCACACTCCTTCTCAGCTTTAGCATTTACGGAAACATGGCTCCATAATGACACATCACACCTCTATAATCTATCACACTATAATGCTATCTGTCACAGGTCGAGGTGGGCCAAGCCAGACTGCACCCACCCCTAGACCAGGATCACCCTGAGGAGCTTGTCAAAGGAGGAGGCAGGAGACAGGAATAAAAGAATAACAACTTTATTTAATGTCTAAAAGCAATTTGAAAATCCTAATCTAAAATCCACTTCTTTCCTTTCCCAGGAATCCAAGGCAACACCGTGGTAAGTTATGGACAGGTAGGTGTCGCAGGTGAGTAGGTAGGACAGGGCTCACTTCCTTCTGGCGCTGGTGCCAGACTCACAGTGGTGAGTGACGAACAGGTGGGTATCCCAGGTGGGTAGACGGTCGGAGCTCACTTCCTTCTGGCGCTGGTGCCAGACTCACAGTGGTAAAGGACGAACAGGTGGCTATCCCAGGTGAGTAGACGGTCGGAGCACACTTCCTTCTGGCGCCAGACTCACAGTGGTAAAGGACGAACAGGTGGGTATCCCAGGTGAGTAGACGGTCGGGGCTCACTTCCTTCTGGCGCTGGTGCCAGACTCACAGTGGTAAAGGACGAACACCACACAAGGGGCCTCCGGGCCACAGCAACCTCAGGGTCGTCGGCGGAGCAGAACTCTTTTTGAACAGGCCGGATCAGAACCTCCAGCAGAGATGAACGGTTCTCACGTGAGTTGTAAAGGGCGGGCACTTCACACCATACAGGTGGGTTTCAGGGCTGCAACAGACTCAAGTCACAAGCTGAGCAGGGCTTTCGCTGGGGCAGACAGCGTAACACTTCAAGCAGAGGTAAACCGTTCTCACGTGTGTTGCGGGGACAGAGTCACAAGCTGAGCGGGCCTTCACTGGAACAGACGGAATCAACACTTCAAATAGAGGTGAACAGCTCTCACATGGGTGGCAGGAGACGGAGTCACCAGCTGAGCGGGGCTTTCACTGGGACAGACAGAATCAACACTTCAAATGGAGATGAACAACTTCAAGCAGAGGTAAACAGTTCTCCCGTGTGCTGCCGGGACAGAGTCACAAGCTCAGCGAGCCTTCACTGGAACAGACGGAATCAACACTTCAAATAGAGGTGAACAGCTCTCACATGGGTGGTAGGAGACAGAGTCACAAGCTGAGCGGGGCTTCCACTGGAACAGACAGCATAAAAACTTCAAGCAGAGATAACCAGTTCTCACGTGTGCTGCCGGGGACAGAGTCGCAAGCTGAGCGGGGCTTTCACTGGAACAGACAGCATAAAAAACTTCAAGCAGAGATAAACAGTTCTTATGTGTAGTGCACACGGGGGCTTTTCCTTCTGACATCCAACAGGTGACTACAATCGATCTTACTAGGCTCTTATGATGAACGGTAGACCAGCATGACACATGGGGAGTGCACGGCAATAAAAGCTAAATCTTCCACACACACACGACAGTCCAACTCCAAACATGCAATGTGATGGGAAACGTCAATTCCAGCACTACAAATCCACTCTTCAAGTGCAAAATAAGGCCAACACTCACCCAGAGGTCTCGATCTGAAGAGCCGATGATAGTCAGAGTTGGGGCAGATGTGGTGAATAATTTCCTCACCACTACAAGCGGGCTTCACTTCGCTGTTTCCAATGGTCAAGGAGGAGGCAAGAGATCGACAAGGAATCAGTATATTTCACTCAGTGCGATGTGTACCACGTGATCCGAGCACTCCAAACCAGTATCCAATTTAGTGTAGAAAACATGCGTTTATGAGATTCAATTTGTCAATCACTCATCTCACTCTTTTCCAGTCCAGGCGACGAATTCCACTCTTCAAAACTGCCCTCGGATCCCACAAGCGACACTCTTCTTTCACGATGATCCTTTAGCTGCAACACTCTACAAACATTTCCCAACGGGAGAGAACAACACCAGAACGACGGGGGAAGACAAAGAAACAACAAGCCAACACGGAGAGAGAACACCCAGCCTTCTTCTTCTTCTTCTTGTTACTGGCCGCTCACTCCATAGGAGTATTACCGCCACCTACTGTACATCCTACATGGGTGATGCATCTATATATTCCTTTTTATTTTATATACCATCCTTCCCTTTTTCTCTCCTTTTATTTGTGGATGTAATGCCTCACCCACCTTCTGCTGGCGCTGCGTGTTCAGCTCCTCCAACTTCCGCCCTGGGATCCTCAGCCTTCAAGGTGAGCAAAAGCATCACAATCCCCATTATATCCTATGCTCTAATCCTGTACTCTTTAAAAAAGTTAAAACAGCCCCATATATATGAGCATCCCTCAGTCCCTTACCCAATAGATCCGTGACATTTACTGGTCTATCCTTTATATTATTAAATAACTGACTTCGTTGCTCGTCGTATTTATTACATTTAAAAAATACATGCTCTACTGTTTCTAAAACATCACATTCATCACACATACCATTTTCATGCTTACCCATTATTGCAAGTGTTGAATTTAATCCTGTGTGTCCTAATCTTAATCTAGATATCATTACTTCTTCCTTTCTGTACCTTCCATAAAACTTTTCTTTTCCTACAAATTTTTCAATATTATAATACCATCTCCCTGTTCTGCTATTTCCCCACCTATGTTGCCATTTGTTTACTAGTTCCTTTTTAATCACTGATTTGATCTCTCTTTTCCCCAATGGAACTTTTATATCCACTAAGTTTTTCCCTAATGCCTTTTTTGCTAATTTGTCAGCGATTTCATTCCCTACTATTCCAATGTGTGCCGGTATCCAGCAAAAGTACACTGTAATACCCTCTGTTTCCAATCTGTACAATAATGTATATAATTCCATCATTAAGTCTTCTCTGTCACTTCTTGTAGATATTATACTTTTAAGAGCTGATGATGAATCTGAGCAGATCACAGTCCTAATTGGCTTAGTCTGTTCAATCCATTGTAGTCCTTCTATTATTGCAATTAACTCTGTAGAATATACAGACAGTTTATCAGTTGAACACCCAGCCTTCTCTTCCCCTTGTGTTTTATCCTCTCCAAACGCTGGCACCACCTCAATCAGACACTCAGAGTGAAGTCCCCACACCTGTTGTCAATTTGCCGTTTAGTTGTCATGACGACAGACACACACACAAGCCCGGGGACAGTGTTACACTAAAAGTGCCCTGGCGGGAACACTTCTCCGGTGGGAATAGTTCCGGGGATTATTTGTCACCCCGTGACACTATCCACTCTTGTAGAGAACTGAAAAGAGGAGGAGGAGGAGTCTCTCTGTACGTGTCTGATTCATTTAATTATATTCTCAGAAAGGATTAAGTAACGACTTCAACCCAACATTAGTAGAATCCCTATTTGTTGAAATTCCCTCATGTTATTTATTTAAAGGGAAAAGCATTGTGATTGGATGCATTTACAGACCACCTGCTTCAGATATAAATACTTTCATTGATGCACTTGATTCAACCTTAGATATTATTTCAAAGAAACATAAGTTTCCGTGTTACACGGTGACTTCAATTTGAATATCTTAAATGCGGATCACACTGTTACACATTATTATCTTAACACCCTTTACTCTGTAAATTTCTACCCTTTAATTACAAAACCTACCAGGGTTACCATACACTCAGCCTCTCTTATAGATTATATTTTGTTCAACTCATGTGACTATAAAGTGTCATCAGGGCTGTTATGGTGCGACGTGTCTGACCATTTTCCAGTCTTTCAAATGATACATTCTGTTTTTGGAGCTTGTACTACTAATAATGTGCATGTAAAATATCAAAATTTCACCCTTAAAAATATTGGAAAATTCAAATTAGCCATTAGCTCTATCATATGGGATGAGGTCATGTTGTTGCAGGATGCTATTAAAGCCTATTATTTATTTTTGACTCTTGAATTCTGCTTTGGAATCCAGTTTTCCTCTGATAGCTGTGAAATCCAAAGTAGCTAGAGATAAACTCTGGTTTACCGGTGAATTGAGGAAACTATCTAGAAAGAAAAAACGGTTGTATCGCAAGTCTGTCACCAAGCCTACTCCTCATAACCTAAAAACGTACAAAAAATATAGGAACCAATTCACAAGTTTAATAAGGCGACAAAAAAGAAGTTTTATGCCGACCAGTTTAATCGAGTCTCTAATGACATTAAATCAACCTGGAACATTATAAATAAGGTACTGTGTGTCATAATAGAAAGGCTGCATCTGCACCCACAGAGATGAGGGACTATAATAGGTGTCTGTCAGACCCCATTGATATAGCTGATGGCTTCAATATTTTTTTTACCAAAATTGGCTCAGATCTAGCACACAATATCCAGAAGACTGATTATGATCCATGTAGCCAAATAAATGGGCGGTACTCTTCCCTCCCCAATCTTGATCACCCAACTACGTAGGAGTAAGGTGGCATTAAGAGTATCCTCCTTAAGGAGACCATTGATCATATTATTCAACCTCTTACTTATGTAATCTCTTAATAATTTAAATCTGGAATTATTCCGCAAGCTCTTAAAATTGCAAAAGCTATTCCCATTTTTAAATCAGGTGATACAAAGGTGTTTATCAATTATCGTCCCATATCCATTCTGCCCTGTATCTCTAAAATATTTAAGAAACTCATCTATGAACTTGTCACCGGGTGAAAAAAAAAACAGATATTCAAAAAAATCCCTCATTGGTCCCAACTCTGGCTGTGCTTGATTGCTGGCCATAACGAGCGGCAGCTGAGGTGAATCAGCTGCGCTTCATTGAAGCACGCGCTCAGGACAAGGGAGCATAAAAGGGAAGTGTTTGAGCAGTGAGGGGTGGTGGCGGGGAGGTGAGGGTGTGTGACGCCAAACCGAAACTTCCTGGGGTTCAGGACGGTCGGCACAGAAGTAAACGCACCACGTGGGACTGGAGGAAGGACGGAGTAGGAAATGATGGAGGTAGAGGGCGCGGGTGGGAGTGGAAATAAGCGGAAGAAAAAGAAATCATTGGAAATATCAGATGATTATTCTGAGGTAAAAGATAGGGAAAAAGTAAAAGAGTTTAATGTGTTTATCACACTGGTGCAGGAGGGAGCGACTTTTGATGTATGGAGTCCAATACAACTTTCGAAAGCCATACATAAGGAAATAGGGGATGTAAATAGTGTGAAAAAATTAAGGAATGGATCACTATTTGTAAAGTGTAAGGATGAGGTTCAACAAAAGAAGGCAGTAAGGGCAAATGCATTAAATGGACAGAAAGTAAAAGGGGTGAAAGTTCAAAGCCGAATTAGAGGAGTAATAACAGGAATCCATGAGAAGGAATCAATGGAAGGAATGTGTACAAATATAAAAAATGTAAAGGTGAGTGAGGCAAAAAGATTAAAAACAAAAAGAGATGGTGTAGTATGTGATAGTCTCTCAGTACTGCTTACCTTTGAAGAAGAAAGACTTCCAGAGAAAGTTTTTATAGGGTACATGAGCTACGATGTTAGGATGTACATACCACCCCCTTTGAGCTGTTTCATTCAGCGATATGGGCATGTGGCAGCAGCATGTAAAGGGAAACTAAGATGCAGTAAATGTGGCGGTGAACACAAATATGATGAGTGTGAGGAAGGGGTAAGGAAAAAATGTTGCAATTGTGGTGGAGAGCACAGTGCGACATATGGTGGGTGTGAAGTGTACAAGCGAATGCAAGAAGTGCAGAAGGTTAAAGTGAATCAGGAAATCACGTATGCTGAAGCAGCCAGAAGAGTACCAAAGATACCACAAAATGCAGTGAACAAGGGGTAAAGACAATGACGGATGTGTAAAGTGTGACAGGATTCAGGAAGAAACATTGATAGTGAGCAAAATAGGCTTTGTGCTTTTCATGGCAGAAATCATTAACTGCACAGCCCAGACGACTAGCAGGACTGAAAGGATTAAGATTATAGTAAAAACTGCTGAGAAGTATTTGGATGTAAAAGGGTTACAGTGGGAAAATATTAGAGAAACCCTTGAGGAAACTCAACAATCACAGTCATGGGTTGGCTCCTCTTAATGGTGTTAATAATACTTCAATGGAATGCCAGGAGCTTAATTGCGAATGGCCAGGAGTTTAAGAAGTATGTGGAAGATGTTAAGGAAAAGCCCAATGTTTTATGTGTCCAAGAAACGTGGTTAATTCCCAGGTTAGATTTTATCATAAAAGGATATAACGCAGTAAGAAGGGATAGAGAGAATGGGAAAGGTGGAGGGATTATGACTTTTATACAGAAAGGGCTGCAGTATAAGGAAATTAAGAAAGGAGAGGAATTGGAACATGTCACTGTGGAAGTGTGGGCAAAAGAGGGTAATATTAAAATTATAAATTTTTACAACCCATGTAATCAGTTAAAAAGCAGCCAGATTGAGGAAATTTGGAAAGATTTGGAGGGCAGAGTTATTTGGTGTGGTGATTTTAATGCACATAGCACTTTATGGGGTGATAAAGATGATGTAAATGGGAATGTGTTGGAAGAATTTATAGAAGAGAAAGAACTAGTATGTCTTAATGATGGAACTTGTACAAGGATAGATGTATCTAGGGGAAAAGAGTCAGCAATAGACTTAACCTTGGGCACGAGAAATGTGGCAGACAAATGTGGATGGGAGGTGTTAAGAGGAAATACAGTGGGTAGTGATCACTACCCTATAAAGGTGCACATAGGTGTGGCGATAGAGAAAGAGAAAGAAGTGAAAGTAGAGAAGTGGTTTGTGGAGAAAGCTGATTGGAATAAGTTTGAAGAGCTAAGTGAGGAATGGCTATCATGTGTTGATGGTAGCGAAAGTATTGAAGTGTTAACTAGAGAAATAAGGTCAAGCATTATAGCAGCAGCGGATGCCACTATTCCAAAATCCAAACCTAAACGCTTGAATAAAATAGTGCCATGGTGGTCAAGAGAGTGCAAGGAAGCTGTTAAAGAAAGAAATAAGGCATTTAGATTACTTTAGAGGACACACAATTTCCAACATTTGATAGAATACAAGAGAGCGCAAGCAATGGTGAGACAAAATGTCAGGAAAGCAAAAAGGGAGTACTGGAGGATGTTTTGTGATTCTTTAGGACGAACTACTCCAATAGAGAAGGTTTGGGGTAGGGGTGTGCGATATTACAATTTTTGATCGTGGACGATTAAAATGTCTCCACGATCTGCTTTTGAAGAAATATCGTAGGATCGTGCATTTTATCAGTTTGCATTTCTGGCGCCTCCGTCTCAACATACTGTACAGCGCGACGTATATCCACATGAAATGCAGAGGAACGGGACACTGTAGTAGTTCATAAAAATGTATTATTTGCATGTGCTTTAAAGCCTTGCCGGTTAAACATGTCATTCGCTGCTGATGCGCTGTTCTAACTGAGCGCAAACACCCGACGCGCGCACATGCACTAAAAGCCTGTCTAACTGACAGCGTCTGATTACTGGACTAAGTTATCTTTCGAGTCTTATTGTGCCAATACTGTCAAATAAACACAAGGTTTACATAAACAAAGTTGGTTATGTCTAAAGTGAAAGAACAATAGAAAAAATGAAGAAAAAATCTGCTTGTCAAATGCGTGTAGACTCGTTGCGTGCAGATCTTAAAGAGACAGTAGCCCTAATAGTAAACATGCTGCCGCTTGTCCTTAAAGGGACAGTTACCCAAAAATAAAAATTCTGTCATTATTTACTCACTCTCTAATGTTGTTCCAAACCTGTATTAATTTATTTCTTGTGCTGAACACAAAAGAAGATATTTTGAGGAGTGTGGCTAACCGGGCGGTTGCTGGTCCCCATTGACTATACCATAGTGGGAAAAAAACTATTATGGAAGTCACTGGGGTACATCAACTGTTTGGTTACCCACATTCCTCCAAATAACTTTATTTTCAACAGAAGAGGGAGACTTATTCGGGTTTAAAGCGGCTGGAGAGAATTTAAGGTTTTTGGGAGAACTATCCCTGTTATAAAACAACAAAATACAAAGAGCATCTCACTCACTCTTGACTGAGAACTTTAATAGTAGCTTTAATAAGAATCAATGTATAATTTATACAGTGAAGTCGATGTTGTGTTTTATTTTCATATTTGTTAATTTAATTACTTTCTTCAATGCTGTTTAATACACCTGTAGCTGAAAAAATAAAGCACTGTTTATT
This sequence comes from Phoxinus dragarum, assembly GCA_033366665.1. Lineage (NCBI taxonomy): Eukaryota > Metazoa > Chordata > Actinopteri > Cypriniformes > Leuciscidae > Phoxinus > Phoxinus dragarum. Next base: position 67,362 of record JARPMJ010002404.1, read on the forward strand.
TAATTTGTATATTAAGTTGTGTATGTGTATCTTTGTTCTTAATTTTTAATAACAAAGACAATGACAAATATTTTTTATCTTCGCCACTTTGGCCTAAATGTCTGCCATTCTTTTTTTATTTTATATTTTGTTACCTAAGGCTTTGTTTTTAAAATAGGGACATTAGTTTGGCTGTGATGCTCAGTCACTTGCAAAATAGTAAAACCAACATGAAAAGGAATCGTGATAAAATCGTGAATCGTGATTTTCCTGAAAAAAATCGTGATATGATATTTTTGCCATATCGCCCACCCCTAGTTTGGGGGATGACTAGGAAAATGAAAGGAAACGGTAGGGAATATGGATATCCTGTGATAATTGATGGAGATGACAGTATAACTTCTAGTAAGGAGAAAGCAGAAGTTATAGGAAAAACACTAGCTAAAGTACACAGTTCAGAAAACCTTAGTTATGAAGAGAGAAAAGGGAGAGAAGAAACTGTGTCTAAATATCAAAGGGTGTTTGAGAATGGGAATGGGGAAAGTGATAGTTTGAATGAGAAATTAACAAAAGGAGAATTGAATAGAGCACTGAAGAAGTTAGGAAAGTCAGCTCCAGGAGAAGACACTATATGCTTCTCAATGTTAGAGAATCTGAGTGATAGTGGTAAGGATGTCCTGTTGAAGTTGTACAATAAGATATGGATGGAGGGAATTATCCCTAAAGAGTGGAAGGAATCTATCATTGTACCAATTAAGAAGCCAGGGAAAGACCCTCATAGTCCAAGCAGATATAGACCTATAGCATTGACATCGCAGATGGGTAAGACAATGGAGAAAATGATAAATGATAGGCTGATGTATTGGGTGGAGTCAAAAGGATTGTTGCAATGTCACCAGAGTGGCTTTAGAAGGGGAAGGGGTACTATGGATCCAGTGGTATGCCTGGAGGAAGCCATTAGAAAGGCTCAAGTGAATAAAGAGACTGTAGTGGCAGTGTTTTTTGACATAGAGAAAGCCTATGACATGATGTGGACAGAAGGACTATTAATTAAATTAAATCAGATGGGAGTTAGGGGACGGATGTATCAGTGGATCAGAGACTTCTTATCTGAAAGAACATTGAGAGTTAAAATTGATGGGGAAATAAGTGAGAGTTTAGAGTAGAAAATGGAACCCCTCAAGGAAGCATTGTGAGTCCTTTATTATTTGTAATTATGATAGACCAGATATTTAAAGACTTGCATGGCCTAGATGGAGTAGCGTTATTTGCGGATGACGGTGCAATGTGGAAGAAGGGAAGGAACATTGAGTTTATTGTGCGTAAGATGCTGTGAATGTAGTTCAGCAATGGGGAGTGAAATGGGGGTTTAGAATCTCAATAGAGAAGACAAAGGTTATGTTCTTTACAAGGAAAAAAAATTGCCGAGAATTAAAAATAATGGTGTCAGGTAAAGAGCTGGAGAGGGTTGAGATCTTTAAATATCTGGGAGTCTGGTTTGATAAGAGGTTAACATGGGCATGTCACATCCAAAAGATGGTAGGAAAATGTAAAAGGATACTAAATGTCATGAGGTGTCTATGCGGGATAGATTGGGGTGCTACAAGGTCAGCATTAAAAACCATCTATACAGGTCTAATGAGATCAGTGTTTGACTACGGCTGTATAGCATATGGATCAGCCTCCAAGACAAGCTTAAGCAAACTTGATGGTATGCAAAATCAAGCAATGAGGATAATTAGTGGTGCAATAAAAACTTCTCCAGTAGCTGCAATTCAAGTAGAGGTGGGTGAGATGCCACTGCATTTGAGGAGAGACCAGCTAGCACTGGTATACTGGGCAAATATCAGGGGTCATAAAGAGAACCACATGTCTCAGACAGTATTAAGAGAATGTCAGGAAAAAGAAAGTATGAAAGTTAAAAGTTATGGGTGGGTTATAAAAGATAAGGTGAATAACATGGGAATTGGTTCACTGAACATCAGCCCAACAGTGGCATATCCAGTAGTGCCTCCTTGGATGTTGGAAGAATTGAGGGTTGATTTAGGACTGTTGGAGGAAAGAAAGAAAGATTGAGTGGATAAGTGTGGGGTAAGAAATTATATAACAGGAAAATACAAAGAGTGTGTAAAGGTTTTTACAGATGCGTCTAAAAATATGGAAAAGAGAGTAGGGGTAGCTTATGTAATCCCTGAGATGGGAATAGCAAAGGCAAAAAGGATAAATGATGACCTATCAGTGTACACTGCTGAACTGGTTGCCATATGGTTAGCACTCGTGTGGATATAGTCTAATAATTGTCTGCAGGCAGTGATTGCCTCTGATTCAAGTTCAGCCATGTTTAGTGTTCAGAACTATCGGTCTGATTCAAGGGAAGATATTTTAATCTAAATTTTACAGCTGGCAAATGGAATACAAGCATCAGGAAGGAGGGTGACATTCTTATGGGTTCCTGCCCATATAGGAGTAGAGGGTAACGAACTGGCCGATGAGCATGCAAAGAGAGCAACAGACAAAAGCAATATAGATGTAGATGTAAAGTACAGTAAAGCAGAAATAAAAAGTATAGTAAAGGCTAAAACTATTAAAAAGTGGCAACATATTTGGGATAATGGGTACACAGGAAGACATCTTTATAGGATACAAGGGAAAGTGGGAAAAGACACACACATAACCGGAACAAGACAGGAAGAAATTGTACTAACTAGGATGAGGTTGGGTCATACAAAGTTAAATAGTACAATGTTCTTAATAAAAAAGCATGGAGATGGAAATTGTGAGTATTGCCAGATACCTGAAACAGTAGAGCATGTAATAATGCAATGTCATAAATACAATGAGGGAAGGCAAAGGCTTGTTAATGAGTTGAAAACAAAGAAAATGTCTTTAGAAACTAAAACACTATTGAACAGAAGCTCAAGGGAAAATTTTTTTTTTTTTTTTTTTTTTTTGAAAAGTACAGGCCTGTTAAAAAGGATATAAGTGTTTTTTTTTTTATTAATTTTTTTATATTAGTTTAATTGCTGGTATATTTAGTTTGTTTATAACAGTAAAGAATAGCAAGTAATTTCCGTGCCTTACTCCAGTCCAGTGGTGGCGGTAATGCACAAGAAATAGTTGCAAACCGCCAATTAAAAAGAAGAAGAAGAAGAAGAAGAAGAACTTGCCTGGGAATCCGTCTTCTTTCAGTGGCTTTCATGTAAATGAACGCTCAAGATAAATTGTTTGAGCACAGGTATGGAGCCCTTAACGTTATAGTGCTAGTTCGTTTTTTTCGTCTCTTTAGAAATACACACGTTGCACCCACTGTTTGTGATTTTCACGTAGAATAATAATAGTTCGGTAAAATATTTTTAGAATACTTTTCTGCTATCACTGTTAGAATACATTCAGAACATGTCTAATTTATTCCTGTACCATTGGCATTTTACACTCACTTATTTGCATGTATGCAAAGCAAGGCCTCTGATTAGGTGGCAATGGCGTCAATGCGTCTCTATTCAGTCATTTTCAGACATTCCAATGCCGTGTTAAATGTGCTAACGTTATAGCATTGTGTGTCTGATCGCTCCTCTATCAGTTTTAGAAACTGGTCAGACAATAACAGCTATAGTCTACATAAACCTACAGTGAAATTAAAAAAGCCATTTCACTACATGCTAATCTTGAGCAATATCATTTTCTCCTTTTTTCCACCTTTTCTCACACCAAACAACGACGTACGACGCCATCAGAAAGCGCATTTTGGGAAATGTGTGGATCCGTCCGTTCGCATTTCTGTGTTTCTATGCATGTAGAGCATCATTGTGGTACGTGTATGTTTTCACGTATGTTTGCCTGAACCATGTTTGTACAACTAAACGTAGCACAATTTGTGTGTATATATTATAAAACAATCTGTATAGTGGATGTAATGTCCGTCCGTAATGCTCGAACCATGATGCAGTATCTGTCTGCTTACTCGAGCACATACGGATGTGTAATGTCACACACTGTAGCATTATACTTTTACGTTTAAACAGTGCATTTAAAAAACAAACTCCATATCTAATGTTTAAGAAAGAAATAACATATATTCGTGGTCGGGGATAGCAACACTCCATTTTAGTTTAAAATTACCCTCTAAAATGCTGATTGGCCAGGTTTGCTGACGTCAAGGCATGTGACGCAACACGGACGTTCCTGATTGGCTGGAGGAAATGGATAAGTCTACGTAGAACTCAGTAGACCGTTCACTATCAGGAAGTCTTGGAAAAACAACCAACAACGACCAACAACAGCAACCATCGAGCTTCACATTCTCAAAAAGTAAGTGAAATACGTTACAGTTTCATGGTTGTAATGCAAGGGTTTGGGGTTTAACTTTAAGCCGTCTAGAAAATCTGGCTGTGTACAGGTGACTTATTGGTGCTATACTATATATAAATAAATACGTTTTCTCTGTATGGAAATACTGCTTTGTTCGGCTACTGTCTCACAAAAACTTTGTTCCCTTAATGTAGATTCCTATGACAAAGCCATGAAAAAATGTCGGCAACTGATGGACACTTCCAGCATTGAGACGGAAGAGGATGCGAGTGTCCACAAAAGGCAGTGTAAACGCCCAAGGAGGTTCATGACGGATTCTTCAAGTGATGGTAAAACCTTAAGTACAGACATTATTTACACAATTAAAATTTTCTTTTAGCAATCTGTACAAATGTTTTGGTCTTTTATTTCAGATGAATCTGTTCCACAAATGAGAGAGTGTGAGAACGGAGTGTGTGTCTGGAAGCCCTGTCCGTAAGTTAACATTTAAGAAACCTGAGTCATATTTCCTACCATGGAACTACTGACATTCAACCTAGTGCATATCATGTGACTATTCTGATGTGTTTGTCTCTTCCTGCATGTTTTCAGGTCCGCAGCTGCCTCCACCACCTGCATGTAAGTTGTTTTTTCTTCCTCCTCCATTTGCAAGAAACCTACTGTGGCAACCACAGGGGCAAAGGACACAATATATGTTATAGGTTTTAGTTTAGACTACGCCACCCTGGGAATTTCACCCAGAGAATAATATACCCACGCACAGGTTCCCCACTAAAGACAGAAAAACATGGAGACACAGGTATTTATACAAAATTACCAAAAGTTTATTATAATTTACAATAAAACCATGCACAGACAAATGACAAACCTCAAACACAATGTTCACAAAAAGGAAGCTGCGGCCTCACGAGAGATGTGTACGTTCCCCTCACACACACACACACACTACACTCCCTCTCACAGCACAAAGAGCCCCAGTGAAATGATCAGTCACAGCACACGTTGTAGACACCACCACCAAAAGATAGGAGGGAAACGATCAATTTCCGAAGCCAAAAAGGCCGCAGCTCCTAAAAAAAAAAAAACACACTCCACACCACACACACACACGCACGCGCCACACAGAAAAGAAAGAGATGAATAATAATAATAATAATAATAAAAAGGTTATACAAGCTAACAGATGGATGGCAAATACTCTTCCACCTAAAGGCCTTGATGTTCAACCTTAATGGGCCCAATCCAATCCAAAAAGAGCAATTAAACCAATGTTGAAAATAAACTTAACAAAATCAACAAAACAGGACAACAATTATTATGTTGTATACATAAATCAACATACTCCAATTGAATAAACAATATATTAAATAAATCAATTCACAGATATTATATTTACCAAAAATGACAAATTAAGACATGAAAAGTTATACAAAAAAGGAAAATTACCCCTGCCAAGCAAGATATCAACGACAAAAAAAGATAATTTGAGATCTTATTATGGGCAAAATATGCACTTAGGAAGTGTGTGTAGGCAGAAGATATGAGAGTAACAAGTACAGCAATATGTATCAAAACATTGTATCACAGCAGTATCAAATGGCCTATAAACAAAACAGCGGTGACACTGCACGAACTGTAGTTCTCCTGAAATTCACACAAATGATTAAGACAATCTAAATCTGCACATATAAATTCAAAAAGGAGAAATGCAATGGTGACCTACCGTAGCTGCGAGGCCAGGCACCCAAAAGGATATTCCCTCAATAGTTTAATGCAGTCGTCATTCACCCACCAAATCACGAACTAATCAAAACAAATGCAGGAGAATTGCCACCTAACCAATCGCTAAACTTTAATAAGACAAAAAAAAAACCAGTCATACCCGCACCTGAAGTCCACAGACGCCCGCACAACAGTCATCTGAATGAAGCCAAAACCACGTTTGTAATGAAACGCAAATCAGAAATTGTTGTCCGCCCGGAACGGTCACCGTCGCGTGCAGCAAACAGGCGCAAGATCCCAAACGACGCGCTGGAATTGGTCACCGCAGCGCGCAGCATGAAGCAAACAAGTGAGGGTTCACAAAGGACGCGCTGAAAAATGGTCACAGCAGCGCGCAGCAAACAGGTGAGCGTTCACAGAAGACGCGCAAGGAGCCTATATGCAAGCGCCAATTAATGACGTCACGTAAACTGCGTGTGGGCTTTCAGCTCATTATGCCACACTACCATAAATGAAGTGACCAATATTCATATCTACTTTCTTTTAGATGAGTCAACACCACACAGAAAACCAGCTGGTCGCCCAAAATTGGATGGGTCTATTATGACGCAAGCTGAGGGTACAGTGGCTTTGCATTTTCCATTTCCAATTAAATACTATTTCATGACAAGGAACTTGAGAGTAACTTGACTTTTTTGTTGTTGTAAACAGCAGAACTCATCACACAGAGGGAGGTGGCTCAGCCATGGAGACGGAAATGAGAGGTAAGAAGACTCACTTAAAGGAACACACCGACTTTTTGGGACTTATTCACCGTATCCCCCAGAGTTAGATAAGTCCATACATACCCTCTTCATCTCTGTGCGTGCCGTAACTCTGTCTGACACCACTAGCCTAGCTTAGCACAAATACTGGAAGTAAATAGTTGCAGCTAGCATACTGCTCCCTATAAGTGACAAATAATGGCAACATTTTCCTATTTACATGTTGTGATTTGTATAGTCACAGCGTGTACAAATAACAAGGTCACATGTGAGACAGCCATCTTCTAATCACATACATACTCTGAACTATATTCTCAGAAGGCCGAAGCACTGCTACTTCTGCGGAGTGATTTACTCCAACTCTGAGCGAACTCTCTGCTCCTCACCACGGGGCTTCTCAGGGGCTACAAGCAAATCACTCCCCAGAAGTAGCAGTGCTTCGCCTTCTGAGAATATAGAATATAGACTTATCTAACTCTGGGGGATACGGTGAATAAGCTAAAGTCCCAAAAAGTTGGCGTGTTCCTTAAGTTGTTCACATATTCAAGAAATGTATAACAACTAAAACTAACATAATTCATTTTTCCATAGCCATGTGGACATCCATTACCCGTATGGCACAGCGAATGGACTCATTTGAGGAAAAGATGGAGCAGAGGCTGGATGAGGTGCTCATGCTCTTAAGGAGCTCCCAGTCCCAATCACCTCCCTCTGCTCCTGTCGATGATATGTTGCTGTCGCCCTGCTGGAGCTGGAGGAGTTTGACAGGAGTCTCGGGTCAACAGGAGAGGAGGGAAAAAATGGTATATATAATTGCATAACTTCAAATATCATTATAACTGAACTGACGGCTCTTACAAAATGAGATTGTACAAGCTCTCCACTTTGTTCTACATGTATAATTTGTATTTCTATGTTTTACAGCAACTTTTCCTGACAACTCTTGGAGGTTCGACCAGAGGGTACTGCCATCCGTCGCATGCTACGGCGAGTGGCAACCAATGACGTCCTCAAACAGTTTAGTCTGCGGGGCAGAAAGGCAAAGAAGGCCTTCCAGGACCTGACAATCTGCAGGGTTATAACAGGCAGGTGTTATTTTATTGTTCACATCAGTATTATGCTTAGCTTGGAGGTTTTTAATTTGACTTGTAACTTTACTTCATTTTGACTTCTACTCTAGCGGCCTTCCAGAAAAACTTCCCGGCGGTGACTGCAACAGAGACAGAGGACTTGATTGGGCAAGTGCTGAAGTTTGCCCCACACAGACGGTAAATTAGAATACTTCTATGTGATGTTCATAATTATCAAAGGAATGGGAAAACTATCAATATTTGTCATAATAAAAAAAATATTATACCCGGTGTCTGAAGATCAAGATCCCAGTCATTTAAAAGTGATGTGTCGTCGTGTGTCTGAAGAAAGTAAGATTTCTGTCTGATGGGGATCTCTGGTGATACTCCACTCCATCCTCTGGGTCAGCATCATCATTTTGTTTATGGAAAAGTTGCTCAACTCCCTGCAAAATGAGAAAGGAGAATTATTATACTAGTCTAACAAATCAAACTGCACATAACAAATTGAAGACTGAAACTTTTAATTTTAAACAAATTAATTAATTTATCGATTAGCCTGTTCGAAAAGGATTTTCAGGCTACTAAATAAAACTAGATAAGTTATTATTAAAAATGTCACATGATAATAATTCTATTATTAATTACTGAACATGCTTATGTTTTTGGTTTTGTACCTATGACAAAGCAAACATTATGTAATCGAAGAAAGACTGTGTAATTGTATGCAGATAAGGTTGTGTAATGATTGGGCTAAATATAGTCAACACTGCTGTATAATGTTGTGCGCTCTCAATGAGCTCTAAAATATCTCTCCACCTTTTTAACAAAAACAAATTACTGACTTACCGCGCGTCTCCAGCATCCTGATAATGATGATTGATGATGATATTATTTGTCTGTGATATTTCTAGGAACTCATCTCAACCATGTAGTGTAGCAGTAGATAAATACAGATACAATAATCCTAAGGAAAACAATAGGGTCTTCGCCTTTTCAAGGCTTGGGCCCTAATTAAAAAACAAAACTCCTAACTTTATATCACTAAAATGAAATGGGAAGCCGCTTACAGACGCTCACATGTAAACACAACACTGACGTCTTCACTTCGAGATCAACAATCTGTCCATCAAAAACTCAGTAGCCAATGAGAACACGCCGCTGTTAGCCCCGCCCCCCACGAGAGTCAGGGAGCGTAAACGAAAACTCTGGAAGCGCATTTGTAAGTAGAGATCAGCGAAAGAAAAAAGAGAAAACAGTTAGTAAAACATGCAGTGTATTAAAAAACGATTTTATTTTTTCCAGTTTCAAAGACATTTTATTAAGTTTCAGTTTATATTTTCATTCATTTCCGGAAAAGTTACGTTCAATTTTAAAGGCACAATAATAATCCCACATGATTAGGCTTATAGGCTACATAAAATGATAATAACCCGACTGTAAAAGAATGTGTGGCAGTGTTTCAGCTTCAGTTTTTCGTTGTTGAGGAAGGAGCGCGTCCACTGACTCACAGCATGACCAGCACAGTCAAGCTCACTTTTGTTCCTCTGTAAATCAATGTCCTCTCTCCGGCGATCTTTCTCCTACGTCATTCCTCTCCAAGTATCTCCAAGGTCTCGTCCCCACCGTGTTTCCTGGTCCTCCTTGTAATGTCGTTCTCACCTACCTTCCATTCCAGCGAGGTGTGTGTTTCAGCGAGCTGTTGTTCCGGTTGAATAAAGTGTCGTATAAGCGAGTTTCTGTCATCCTATAATCCTCCTTTCACTGCGTCTTTGTGTCATGTAAACTCCTAACAACAAAATTACCCCATTGTAAAAACGCAATGAGTGAGCAAACATTTAGGTGAGATAAATGTAATAAAAAAAATTGTCTACATTTTTTTTCTAAATCGTCATAAATACCGTTATTGCAAATATTCTTGAAATACACACACACATTCACTTACTCACTGTCTGACACACACACACACACACACACACACACACACACACACACACACTGTAAAACATTTTGTCACGAGGTGACAAAAGCGAAGCTGAACTGAGTTCCCGCTGGAATTATGTTTCCGCCCGGACCGGTGTTACGGTAACACCGGCCCACTTCCGGGTTGCGCGTTATGTCACCATAACAACCCTGATTTGACCGATTGACATCTGGTGCGGAGGATGTGATGTGGCGATCTGCGAGAGGATTATGGAGGTGGGGCAGCTCTATAAAAAGGAAGTACAGAGGCCATGGAAGCAGGCAAGGGAGCAGAGAAAGGAGAGGAGAGGAGAGGAGAGGAGAAGGGGTGCGGAGCGCGGAGCGGAGCGGAGCGGACGATTCTTCCTGTGTGTGCTCCCCTCGGAGGGGGGGTGGACTCCTCCTGTGTGTTCTTCCCTCAGGATGTTTGACTTCTTCGGATGGGCTTTCCTTTGGACGTGTCCCTCGAGAGAAGTGGATTTTCCCTTGCTACTGAACTGATGTGTGAAGGTAAACTGAGGATTATTGTGGGGGTTGGCTGTTCGGCTGTGGAATGGATCTAGTCACGATTAAATCGTCCTGAATGGAGATGTGGGAGAAAGAATGAGATGTTGCTGTGAGAGAGTCAGTGAAGACTAAGCTACGCTTTATCCTTGGAGGACCGATAAGTACCAAGATCTGAATATTGTTTGCACATTATGCACCTGCACCGAGACTGAACATTGACTGTAAAGCGAACTAAGCACGAGTGTCGCGCCGCTTGGGAGAGCGGGTATTGAGTGATTCATTGAACCCCTGTCTTTCTCTTCCGAGTGTGAGTGAATAAGTGCTGATTTCCGTGCTAGTGGCGGAGTACCCTGACTGGCTCGCTACTGGGTGTGACCGGAATCCAGCTCGACATGGGAGCTGGCGATCGTGGGGGTGAGTGCTGGCCTTAATTCACCGAGTGTGGTTATGCAGTGTCTGAAGTGGAGAGTTTACACGACGATTGCTTGAAGTGGGGTGATAGAGTGGATTGAAAGTTTCATTGTCTTAATTCGCCGTACACTCACCATTCTGAAAGCCTACCCCTGTCTTAATTAACAACCCGGAGCCCAGTAAGAAGAAGTTTTTATTGTTATAACTTGGAGAGCTGTGCATGTTGTGTTGAATCCTGTGGTACAGAAGACGGATCCTTCTGTGGAGACTTCCTGTAACTCCTGTGGAGGACAAAGAGGACATTAGCAGCATCTTTCATCGGTTTTGCCGGAGCACCCCTCTCAGCCCGTAAACCCCCACCAACGAATAAAGAGTACTTCTACGCCTTCCTGGGGTGTCCAAGGCCCGTTCCCGTCCTGGTGTGGGGAACACAGAAGAAACTCTCGAGACTTTCCTTTTAGACTGATTTTACTGAATAAAACTTTGTTTTACTTTTATCCTCTTGTCGGTCTGGTTCCTTCTGGCACGCTCCCCGGGGTGGTCCTTGGTCTCAGCAGGGGAGGGCGCAGCCTGGTTACGGCCCCCCCGACCTGTGACAATTTCACATCTGTTAAACTTAGAAACGAAAGTTCACCTGCTGCCTTAAAAACATGAGTTAACTTAAATATATTCTGTTTCAACTCAAAATGTTGTTTTACAAGTTATCTAGCTAATGAACATTCTCTGAGTTTAAAGGGGTCATGACATGAGAAACCAAATTTGCCTTGATCTTTTGGTATATAAGAGGTCTTTGTACCATTAAAACGTCCTGCAAGTTTCATAGCTTAAGACGTCCTCCCCATTATAAACGAATCATTTATTTAATCAAGCTCGAAATACAGCTCGTTCTGGATCCATGGTAAGAAGTGACGTACCAGCGTTTGCATATGACCGCCTCCAGCGCAAGACAGCTACGCTTAAAGCGCAAGACAACTACGCTCACTTCGTATCGTTGTCGCGCCCGCGCGCCGCGCGCCTCACAAGTGTTCAGTCGACGGACAGCGAGTGGGTCTGTGTACAGGGAGATTACGACGCTGCAGATGTGCTGTTCCTGGCTGTGGACAAACAACATCTTTGAATACGCTGCGAAAGATCCAGTCGTCAGGGAAAAATGGATGCACTTTATTTTTTGCGGACGTCCCAGTCACGGCAGTGTTAGTTTAAGCGGTTTGTTCTATACATTTTAAGGATGACTGTTTTGAGCTTTGCCAGAAAACTGTTGCTCAAAGATAAGTCCGTGCCGTCTATTCTGGGCTCAACAACGACGACGCAAACTGTAAGTAATGTATTTAAAACTTTAAACTACTTTTTAAATACGCTGAAAGATCCAGTCGTCAGGGAAAAATGGATGCACTTTATTTTTTGCGGACGTCCCAGTCACGGCAGTGTTCTATACATTTAAGGATGACTGTTTTGAGGAAAAAATCCCAATATGATGCTTGGCTTTGCCAGAAAACTGTTGCTCAAAGATAAGTCCGTGCCGACTATTTTGGGCTCAATAACGACGACGCAAACTTACTTTTTTCCATGGCTAATATAAACACATTTGTATAAGAGAATCTTGGAAATATGTCGCCTTTCTAGTAGGCCTACATGGGATAGAAAATAAAAAATGTTGCCTTTATCAATGCTGCATCTTCAAAGATGGCCTGTCTGTGCATGCATTTTTGTCCGTGGTACACCCTATCATTTCATTGGAATTAGTTAAATAATGTTAAACTGTTAGCAAATGAAGCTATAGGATAATTATGCAACAATAATCCGTTTTCAAGTGTCTCGGGTTAAAAAATTTTTATTAATTCAAAATAGTTTCACTTTCCATGTGGACACGGGCTGATCCAGTCTTCGTTGTTGTGGTGATGGTTCATTTTCCTCTGATTCCTCATCTGATTCCTCATCTGATCATTGCAAGAGCTATCGCTTCGCATGCATCAGCCGCTATTAAACAGTTACGCCGAATCCGCAAATGTTCTGGCTGGGGGCGTTTTTAGCCAATCATAACAGTGGGCGTTAACACTGAACTCTTAAAGGGGAAACACCCCCAAAACAGACTGTTTGAATCAGAGGATAAGAAACAGGGTGGGAAAAGGTCATAAATCACTACATTTTAAAAGTTTTTTGTAAAAAAAACTATAGTAATACTATAATTGCACCTAAGGGAACATAATAATAAAATAAAAAAAACCATGTCATGACCCCTTTAAACAACTTGTCAAATGTTGTTTCAACTTGAATTAAGACAACTTACATTATTGAAAACTCATAATCAAGATAAATCGTCTGCTCAAAAATATTTTTATTGTAAAAAGTTCAATGTTGCATAAACTTAGCATTGGTTTTATGATACAATTCATGTTAGCAAAACAGGTTCTAAGTAATGGATTATTATTAAACAGTCATTATGTTACCTAGAATTTTACAACCATTTCATCTTTCACATACTTTCTTATATAGGAACAAAGAGTCTTTGCAGTTGTAAATGACAACACCAGCAGTTGTTTTACAGTTTAAAACACTTTTAAAATCAGCTAAACTTAGAAATGCCAAAACGCTTTAAGAACGACTCCATGTGGTTTCTACCCTTGCAGAGCAACTGTGTTGATACAAATGTAAAGAACAGAATGCAAAGTAACTATAAGTGTCCCCTCAGCAAAAGCTTCAGAAATTCTCAAAATTAACAACCTTGTATTAAAAACACATCTAAACATTTATGCTTCTGATGTTTTTCAGCAGTACTTGGGTTTTACTTGAAATGGTCGGTAATATCAATTTTGAACAGTGTCAAGTAACTGACGTGTCCTCCAAAGACTGCAAATGTAACAACATGTTCCCTCCGATATATGGTTTGAGCCCAGTCTATGAATTACACCTCAGCAGTTTGTTTCGAAGTCCATGTATCTTGGCAGAACAGTGGTCAGTTTTAATCTCCATGATCACTTTCTGCAGGAATTCGAAGGAGTACCTCATACGGGTAAGGCAGTAGATTGATGTCTCCACGTTGGAGACATCAAGGGGAAATGCACCATTCAGGACACCTTCGTGTCCAATCAGAAGTCCAACACGCATTCCCTTCATAATCACATCCAGGGTTTCACCATGAACCTAAAACAAATGGACAGTTTCAATCCTAATTTAAAATGCATGTAATAGATTTGGTCTATAAAATGATAGAAATGGTCCAATAAAAGAATAACAATTGCACTAAGCCATATCATGATTTTACTTCATAAGGCTGGGATGACACGGAGGCTAAAGCCACTGTACGGTCAATTTTTTATTATAAACAAAGACTAAAATGAAGCAAATTAATTATTATTATTGACTCTGGAATGAAAAGACATTTCAAAATCACAAAAACAAAATCATGACATTTAAGTGAATACATTTCTTCTCCATCCCCACTGCTCTGCAATAAATTCAGTATCATTAGTATGTTAACGATGTGTAAATATATTTTCTTACGTCACACATCTTGATTATCTCTGAAGTGTCCATCTTATTATCCATCCTTATTAAGTGTCCTCTGAAAAGAAGCGTGGAAGACCAAGTCAGGCAGCTGATCTTCTGTTCAGATTTGGGTCCTACAAACTTATTATAAACAAATTATATAAAAATGATATAAAAACATATTATAAAAAAATTATAAACAAAACTGAGTGACTGGCATTCAAATTCACATGCCTCAAATTAGGATCCCTATGTTAGTCAATATTGATTAGGGTATCAATTCAGATGTCCCGATTCTATTTCGATTCACAAGATCTTGATTTGATTCGATGAATAAATTTTCACTGGCCCCACCACAAAAAAATAATAAATTAATAAAATAGATATTGTTTTGGACCCATGTATCCTTGTATAGCAATAAATGTAATTTCAAAGATTATTAAAAACAAGTAAACAGTTATTAATGAAAAAAAAGAACAAATAATTAAATAATAATGAAATAATCAGTATTTTTTAAGTAATCAAATGTAAAATAATTAGTTCATTGTTATTCATACCTCCTTATCAAGGCACTGCATAACACTGCTAAGGCTCAACCTCTGCTTGACGATACGGATACTTTGTTCAGCTCTAAAAGACTTGGCAGCAAGGCATCTAGTCCATTTAAGAATGACTGCAGTAGATCGGTGGTGACTAGTCTATTGACCTCTCCACTTATCTGAAACAGACACATAAGACAGCAAAGATTGAGAGAGGGAAAAGAGCGACAGAGAGTAGTGAGGGGTACAGATGAAAATGATTTCACAGACATATGTTGTAGGTGAAAGTGATAGTTTTAATCTGAATGAACTTACAAACACACTTCCAACCATTTACGCACACACACACAAACATAAGAACAAACCCACAAAGCGGAGAAGACGGAAGGGAAGGAAGAATGGCCATGTATGGAGCACAATGGCATCAGCAAAGGCCGCCTTTACTTCCTCTGGAAAAGTACCAGAGATTGCATAGAAACAATGTGACCCAGCTCTGTATAAATATGACTGCATTTTTGTACTAAGTTGTTGTGCATTTTTTACTTTGTTGTCGTGTACCTCCCGGGAGAGAATGTGTTTCTCTACCTGTTCAGTTTTCTAACTGAAACTCTTTTTGCTCTAATTGCTCTGCTGTATTATTTTAACTTTGTTGACTCGGATGAGAACAAGTTATTTTTTACTATATTGCTTGAACTGCTGACAAGGTAAATAGCCTGTGTGATTCCCCACTCACAGGACTGCCCTGTTGAGATCGGGTTAGCTGAAGTATTTTAACCTGTAACCTTTTGATTATTTTGCTACAAGTATTAATTATTGTATAACCAGTATTTTTATCTTTTGTTTCAATAAACTTTTATTTTATAAAGACAGATACTGTTCAGTTTTTATTTTGAGTATTTTGAGTATTTCAGTCTATAATAAAACAGTTCTATAAAGCAATATAAAGAGCAACTTAGATATAATCTGCTTGACCAAAGACACAGAGGATCCAAGAACGATTCAGCTGGAATTGCATGAATTGATCAATGGTTGTGTATGATTCTATTGTTTCACGAGTGTAGGGACACTTCTAGAGTTATTGGTACAGTATAAACAAGCTAGTGAGGATTTAATCCTGTATTTAATCCCCGGGTGTAGGTGTTACACCTGCAACATTCAAAGTGAGAAAAATTGCTGTCAACATTTGTATACATTTACAGGCAGTTATTCCTCATCCTCTGTCCACATGATAGCATACATAAAATACTCACCCCCCCCCGATTTGTGTCCTTTCTCGGACCAGCCTTTGGAAAGGGACGTACAGCTTCTGGACTGAATGCCTGGACAGAAGTCCTGGAATTCAGGCCTACACTAGTGTGACTTACCTCAAGCATACCTCTTCTCCCTTCTTCAGGAGGGACAGATTAATCAGCGGACACAGAAACAGTAATATTAATATCAAGTGCGCAATTCTATTTTAGTAATTATTTTACTAAAATCCTTCAGGACTAAACAAGTTCTATCTTATGTTATCTCATCTGAACAGACAGCTGGGTGGTGAGGGATGGCAGACTATAAACAGGTGTCCCTGGTTGAACCAGCAGGATACTCTGGCAGCAGTCCTCCCTCAAACAGGCTCTGGCTGTATGGGTCTGTGTTGCAATGTGGTGTGGGAGCAAATGGTACTTGTGAAGGATCTGGGCGGTTGGTGACATATGAAGGTGAAAAGTCTTGCTCCTCAAAAATATCTGGGTTGAAGTGGCAGATGCCAGTGCACACAAAGCCAGATCTGGTGTTGCTGCGCGTGGCAGAGCTGTGGCCACTAGGTTTGGGATGTCAGAAATAGTTAAAGTTGTTCCAGGGTGTGTTCTCATCCAGTGATCTGCTGCTGTGTTAACATAGCGCTTCAGTGGACCGAATACACTCCTGTCGAGCGGCTGGACGAAAAGATAGGAGGACTATGCCGTTTGACCAACAAAAGTCAATTGCTGCCACAGAAAGGTGTGACCAGTGATTTTCAAGGAGGAGCAGCACCTTCGACTCCAGGTTCACACGGGTGTGTCTAAGTGCTGGAGAAAGGAAAGAAAGTCTACATCATGCATCCATCTGTATGACAGCGGTGGTAGGGCCGCTCTCCTCTCCTGAGGCGCCGGACGGTTTGCCAGAATCTCTTCGAGGCCAGCCGATAGTCCTTTTCCATGACCTCACCGAACTCCTCCCAGGCCCGAGTTTTTGCCTCCACAACCACCCGGGCTGCAGTTCGCTTGGCCTGCCGATACCCGTCAGCTGCCTCAGGAGTCCCACAAGCCAACCAGGCCCGATAGGACTCCTCCTTCAGCTTTTCCGGTGTCCACCACCAGGGTTCAGGGATTGCCGCCTCGACGGGCACCGGAGACCTTACGGCCACAGCTCCGAGCGGCCGCTTCGACATGGTCCACTCGGACTCAATATCTCCAGCCTCCCTCGGGATCTGGTCGAAGCTCCGTCGGAGGTGGAAGTTGAAGATCTTGCGTAAATGGTAAATGGACTGCATTTATATAACGCTTACACAGAAAAAATAGCCACCAAAGCGCTTTACATTTAGCCTCACATTCACCCATTCATACACCGACGGCGGTGTCAGCCATGCAAGGCGCCATCCAGCTCGTCGGGAGCAGTTGGGGTTAGGTGTCTTGCTCACGGACACCTCGACACTTGGTCAAGTGGAACCGGGGATTGAACCACCAACCTTCTGGTTTGTAGACAATCTACATGAACCACTGAGCCACTGACGCCCCAACTGGGTCTGCCGAGTCTGTCCAGCTTCCTCTTCCGTGTTTGTATATAGTTACATATTCATTTGGATAAATGGATATTAATGGATGGATGGATATTGTTTTATTATCTCTATATCTGTATTAATATTTTTTTGTTTATTTGTATGTTTTATTATAGCTAGGTGTATGTGTGTGTGTGTGTGTGTGCGTGTAGTGTTTTTATATAAAATCAAATCTGCGCACCTAAAATAGTTAAAAAAAAAAAATGTTTAGAGGGACATTGTTTATGACATAAGATAAAATAAGACTTTACTGATCCTGCACTAGGGATTTTTACATGTTACAGCAGCTTTACAGACAGTGGAAAAATGAAATGTAATGTCAATAAAAAAATATATAAAATGAAAATCTACTTACAGAATTTAAAGCATTTAAACTAGTTCTAGTAAAAGCAGTGTAAGTGAGCTGCTTCTTGAGTGTTTTTACTGTACTGTACTACACTACACTCCTTAGGAGACAGGCCAAAATAAATATCAGCTGCCCTCCTAATGTAAACCTCCAGCTTCCTCTCTTGGTCCACAGAGAAGACTTTGGAGTGTGACCTGTACCCCGGTGGTCTAGTCTTCTCCCTACTGTTGTCTGCCATCCTCCTGCAGTATTGGAGCAATTTAATTAGACAACATTTTAAGGAAGTGTAGAGCAAATATCTTTATATAACTATACTTCCATTATAGTTAACTTTCTTTCCAGTGCAAAACAATAATACATAAAAAAAGGTGATACAAGATCAGGTGTGCTCCTACTGTAGCTACATTCAAATCCAGACTCAAAACACTTCTGTTTAGCTTTGCATTTACTGAATGAGCACTGTGCCACTATTCGTCCGACTGTTTGCACTGTATTTTATTTTATTTTATAAACTGTTGGAAGATTTTATTAATTATCAGGGCTGTCTGATTGGAAGAGATTTTGAAGGGGAACGGGAGAGCTTCACTCCGACGAGGCGAGTGAAGATTAGCTATACTATGGAGAGTATAGAGGTTTGCTGTTTGTTTAAAACAGCAAAAAGTGAAACGTGCTCTGTGGGGGCCCATTGGGCAATACTGGTGTAAGACACCACCCCAGCAGAGGACGTCCCTGGATTGTAGGTCCAGTGGCACCGCAAACCTGCTCAATCACTTCCATCTCAGATAGGGTTTTAATTATTCTTATTTCTTTTGATTATTTTAATTTCTTCTATGTAAAGCACTTTGAATTACCACTGTGTATGAAATGTGCTATATAAATAAACTTGCCTTTCCTTGCCTAAAAAACAGCTAATAAAGACAATATAAAATATATATTTTATATATATTAGCTGTTTTTTTATGTATTATTGTTTTGCACTGGAAAGAAAATATTGCACTCTTATACTGCATTCAAGCAATACAACACCTGTATATATGAGAAGGGTATTCCTGCACAACAGGAGGCTGCAGTTTCAGGACCCAGTTTTAGGACCGCAGTTCCAGGACCCTAGTTTAATGTGACAGCGCCACCTACATAACTGCATCACCAAAAACACAAATTTAACCCTTTCGCGGCAAATATCACATTGTTGATCACAACAGATTGTTGTTCAACATTCATTACTCGTTAAAAACATCACACTCTTACTTATTTTATCTGGACAAACTGAGCATCATTAGAAAGATTTAAGACTCGATAGTGTTTATGATAAAACTCAAACAGCGAACACAGAGAGATCTGGGTCTTCTCTTCCTGATTTGCGTCAGTAATGTACGCAAGTCTCATTCGCTGTACAGCTGTCAATCATCTCACGTGGTTCAACGTGACAATAATCCTGCCCTTCTGCATGACGCGGTCCTGTTATCCGTGAAAACAAAGCTAAGACACATCTCTTCACCTGAAACAAGAAGCTAATAAATGCACGATTTCGAGTATATGTGGTTTGTGTGTGATTTTCGTGCGATTTTGGGTATTTTCAAATGAATTAAGAATGTTTACAGTATTGCCAAGCAAGGTGTAGCCATTAGCTGCATATAAATTGCTTTATTATACCATATTTCAACATCTTTTTATGACTTAAAACCATTTTAAACCGCGACCGGAATATGGTACAAATACTCGATGGTGGTTTAAAGTGAGCTTTAAGTAAAAGTTTAATATTAATCTTTTAAATTGTGTCGTGTAGCTTGATGCTACTTGCTCTGATCCACCTGCTGCAGGAGCTATTCTATTCCATAATCTTATTTGTTAAAATATATATTTTTTTCTAATAAAACTTAGCATCAAGGTGGATCTTGATGATACTATGTACAAACTAAACCACCTGGATCCTAGAACTGCGGTCCTGAAACAGCAGCCGCCGCTATATCATCCAGTTCGGTAGGTGGTGCTGTCACAAAAAACTAGGGTCCTAAAACTGCGGTCCTGAAACTGCAGCCTCCGGTTGTGCAGGAACATACTACTGGTATATATGCACATGGAAAATCTCACAGAAACAAATAAACCTCCAGACTAAGCACATTGTGCAGCTATTTTCCCATTCAATTCTATATTTTTGTGCTCTTTTTCGCCGGCTGCTCGGAGGTAACGTTAGTCATTTTTACATTTCCCGCTGTTGTCACTTGTCGTCATCGTTGCTACGATACATGACTCACTATGACTGAAACGACCAATTAAAGGGGCATTCTCTGATGATGTTCCAAGATGTTAAAAACGCGACGCTGATCATAGACAAACAGGGGGAGAAATTAGTATCTACCGCACACACTGTCTATTTTTTTTCTTATCATAGCCTACAAATGTCTTCGTTCATAGTCTGACATATATTAGAAGCTATGTGTGTGTCTGTCATGGATTTGCACTGAATTGATTCTCAAAATACGGTTCAATACGGCACAAGACTTTTATGTGTCAAATACGGGACGATTCCGTATTATACGGAACAGTTGGCAACCCTAGAACATGGGCTGGCATGCACATTTTTGGAGGCGTACATATTAATGATCCCGACTGTTGCGTCACAGTCTGTGTTTGTGGAGATTCGCCTATTTTTCAGGGGTGTTTCTCAAAATCGAGATTTAAATAAGAAGGAGAAAACAATGGTGTTTGAGACTCACTGTACAGATGGTACTCAACCAGAATGCCTATTACCGCCGCGACAGGCACCGCGGCAAAACTACCGTGGTAAAAATAATCCAGTCGCATTTCAAAGTCATTCGCGAAATGACCGCCAGGTGGCGCAGAGGGACATTGTGCAAAACAGCAGCTATTGCCGTATTTTGAAATGTAAGCGGGGTTAATGTCAATTAACAGATGAAATAGGCTACTATAGAACATTGTTTAGGACAGAAAAATAGAATCATAATTTAAAAATAGAGACGAGAACAATATAGCCTTTATTTCATATTGTAGCCTAGACGTCGGTGGGCGACATAAGCCTATTACCCGTTGGGAGCAGCGTGATAAAATAATAATAATAACAAAAATAACGAACAAAAATAAATTAGGTGCAAAGAAGCTGATTATTTGTTTACTACTCTATTGAGGAATGAGACGGATGATGAGCGCTTCTCTGGAAGAGATTGGATAAACCGGGCATTTCTAAATGAGTAAATTCATGGATTTACTTCACCAATAGACCATTTAAAATATATAATGTAAAGATATGCAACAGGCACGTTTAAACGACAAACAATAAAATCAGAACCAGTTTCAGTTCATGGTTCCAGTGCCTTATGCATGCACGGCTTTCAAAATGTCACAAAGCGTTTTGAGATTATTTTGAATGAAATATTGAAGTTTATAATTAAGTATTTTGGCACACCACGCCGAGTGGCGCTATCCATTGTTCTAAAGTCGGGTTTTATTCTGGCATGTTGAATTAGTGTTCGACAGACGCGGCTGCGCGTTCATTTGGATTTATTTTTCTCATAACAGACAGCTAAAATAACTTAGGCCCTTTAGGCTACTCCGTAGTTTTTTTAGTCATACAGATTAGAGTAGAGTAGCCTACATCGTTCAAACCTTCAAAAATGAACCGAAAGCCACTTTCCTCCGCTCAGTCACGATAAGAAATCGGCTATGTCTAAAGCCTTTAAATGTCTAAATATTTAATAAATGTTATCTGATTAGGTAATCCGTATGAAACCGAGAGGTGCAGAGGATCTACTCAAACTAGCTATTATGTGAGCGCTTCCCAATGATGAACGGACAAGGGTGAAAATATCGCTATAATTAAATATAGTCTAGGCTAAATCGCCTTGAATTAAATTGTAAAATTAGATCCGATAATTTATTTGTCGAAATGTTGCGATATTGTTTCATTTAAGTTCATAATTATTATATAAATGTTATTTAGTTTAGCAGCAGCAAGCACTGTGGTTCGAGATTTATATATAAAAAAATAATAATAGCTAATTCACAAATCGCGCACCCTGGTTGTAAGGATCCAAAGATCCCCGTGGAATTTAACATTGAGTTGAACATTGTATTCATGACAACAAATGAACATGCGTTTGAACAAATGAACATGAACAAATGAACATGCGTTTGAACAAATGAACATGCGTTTGTATTTAGGTTTGCTTGGAAAAAGCTGGCCCAAACCGAGGTAGTGTTTTATTTCTTCAATTAGCCTATTGAAATAATTAAATGTTTATTAATAAACTTTTATGACAGAAATATTAGCCTATTAGCCTACATGTAGCCTAAATAATTTAATTATTTCATTATCAACACTTTACTAGCCTAATGTCTAGAATGAAGTGTGAATTGCGACTTCTCTTTGTTTTAAGTCAGTCCCAGACTCAGATCGCCTGTGGGGGGTTGGGGGTTCAGGAGGTGTTAATGTTCTGTCTTTCATATGCAGAGTGAGCCTGATGACCAGGCAAAGGCAAAATACTTTTAAAGATAAATCTCTCGATGTGTCCAAATGTAGGCCCTTAAATTATAAATATTGTAGTTTTATGTAGGCCTATTGTATTTAAAGAGGTCTCACACACACTTTCAGTTGAAGTGTTCAATCCATTTGTTTCAACTGGTTTTGTAGAATTTTAACATGTTTGAGTTGTGTGTTTGTCAACAATCTGGCATTATCTAAACATGAACTATCGACGAAACGCGTTCTTTCCAACTAAACGAATGCAAGTGAGCAGCAGATGCAGAGCTATTCGCGATCCACCTCGTTTTATTGTACGGTGAATTCAACCAGGCATTCTGTTTGAAGCAAGACTCAATCATTTGTTACAGTTTTTTTTTCGTGATTTGTATGGATGACACACAGCGACATCAGTATTATCTGTATAATGGGGTTTTACCCTGAAATCTTGTTTAATGTCGAGAGAGACCCCGGCGCGCGCAGTGCAGGGAGACTAAATAAACTAAAATAAAAGAGATCCAGCGCGAGAGAAGCAAAGAAAATCTTAATTTATGTTGCTTTGAACTATTTTCGTTTTGTAGACTAGCCTACTGTTTTAATTGTTTATGTCACAGGTCGGGGGGGTCAAGCCAGACTGCACCCACCCCTGAAACCCAGGACCACCTCGAGGAGCGTGCCAGAAAAACCAGACAGACGAGAGAGTAAAAGTTAACCAGGTTTATTTTGTTAAAATCAATTAAAAGTCTCAATGCTAATTCTGTATCTCTCCACCAGAACGGGATCGGACCGCGGACGCCGGGAGGGCGTGGAGTTCCCTTCGGCAGCTCGTGCCTGTGCGTGGCTGGTAAGGGACAAGAGGAGTCGGCCACCCGTCCCTGAGTGGGAGAGTATCCTGGTAAGTAGAACTTGTAACTGCTTTAGTCAAGACGATGCAAGGAATATTTCCTATGTCCACCTCTCTTCACAGCGACATCGCATACGGCGTTGGCCAGGAGGATCCTTCAATCTGCACGGCAGAGTAAGTAGTTCAACAACAGGTATATGTTCTTGGAATGAGTGATGGGGCTTACGGCTGGGGGATACTTCGATCCGGACGAGAAAAGGAATAACTCTGGTGTCCACCTCTTTTCACAGCGACATCACATACGGCGCTTGGCCAGGAAGATCCTTCAATCTGCACAGCAGAGTAAGTAGTTCAACAACAAATATATGCTCTTGGAATGAGTGATGGGGCTTACGGCTGGGGGATACTTCGATCCAGACGAGAAAAGGAATAACTCTGGTGTCCACCTCTCTTCACAGCGACATCACATACGGCGCTTGGCCAGGAGGATCCTTCAATCTGCACAGCAGAGTAAGTTAATACATATACACACCATCTTCCAGCAGGTAGGGAGAGTCTTCACACTGAACGCCTGGGTTTTTACTGAAACAGACAGCATAAAACTTCAAGTAGAGATAAACAGTTCTCACATGTGCTGCACACGGGGGCTTTTTCTTCTGACATCCAACAGGTGACTACAGTCGATCTTACTAGGCTCTTATGATGAACGGTAGACCAGCAGGACACATGGGGAGTGCACGGCGATAAAAGCTAATCTTCCACACACACACGACAGTCCAACTCCAAACATGCAACGTGATGGGAAACGTCAATTCCAGCACTACAAATCCACTCTTCAAGTGTAAAATAAGGCCAGCACTCACCCAGAGGTCTCGATCTGAAGAGCCGATGATAGTCAGAGTTGGGACAGATGTGGTGAATAATTTCCTCACCACTACAAGCGGGCTTCACTTCGCTGTTTCCAATGGTCAGGTAAGAGGCAAGAGATCGACAAAGAATCAGTATATTTCACTCAGTGCGATGTATACAACGTGATCCAAGCACTCCAAACCAGTATCCAATTTAGTGTAGAAAACATGCGTTTAAGAGATTCAATTTGTCAATCACTCATCTCACTCTTTTCCAGTCCCCAATATCTCCAATCGGTCGCTGTTACATCTGTCGCACAGCCGAACCCCACAACAATCTTCAAATACCTTCACACGCCAGCCCAACCGTCAAAGGAATCCAC
Source organism: Phoxinus dragarum (assembly GCA_033366665.1). Taxonomy (NCBI): domain Eukaryota; kingdom Metazoa; phylum Chordata; class Actinopteri; order Cypriniformes; family Leuciscidae; genus Phoxinus; species Phoxinus dragarum. The sequence goes on from JARPMJ010002404.1 coordinate 91,805, forward strand.
TTCTCTCAGGGGAACACATCCGAAGAAAGGACAACCAGGAAGAACAACCGGGAGAACGAACAACCAGTAGGAAATCACCAACTTCCTGGTCTCTGTACTTCCTTTTTATACCTTTACTCCGCCTTCATAATCCTCGCACAGATCCCAACAACAAACTCTCCGCACCAGATGTCAATCCGTCGTTAGCGTTGTTATGGTGACATCATGCGCAACCCGGAAATGAACCGGTGTTACCGCAACACCGTCCCGGGGGGAACACAATTCCAGCGGGACTTAGTTCCGCTTCCCTTTCGTCACCCCGTGACATACCCCCCTGCCAAACCGTTCTAGTCCCTAGAACGCCTTGCAGTCGCCCATTCTCCATAGCGTGCCGGGGGCTGGCCTCGGTTCTCCCTCTGGGACCGTCGTGGTGGCGAAACAGGGTCGATGCCCACAGGCATATCCATCGGGTCTCTGGGGGCCATTTCTGCGGGGACATTTACCCGTTCTCCTGGGATCACAGCCCATCCTGCTATCCACGGGGCTACAGCCTCAGGCTCCGTTGGCACCTCATCTACGGGGCTGGGATAGTTCGGACAGGGGCGGATCATGTTCCGATGGACCACTCTAGCAGGCCCGGCTTTTCCTTCGGGCCGAATCGTATAAACCGGCTGTCCAGGCCGCTGCTGGCTCTCGACCACATATGGTGTAGTCTCCCATCGGTCACTGAGCTTCCCCTTTCCCTGTCGCCGGTTGTCCCTTACCAGGACCCTTTCTCCTGGTAGGAGGGGGGCTTCTCGAGCCGTCCGGTCATACAGCCTCTTGTTTTTCTTCCCAGCCACTCGGATACGTCTCGAGACTTGCTCGTATGCAAAATGGAGGCGTTGGTGGTGGCGCCCTACCCACTCGGTTACGTTCCCCTCCTCCTCGGTTGCTGCCGTCCCCAGCAATAAGTCGGTGGGCATCCGCACATGCCTGCCAAACATCAAATAAGTGGGGGCGTAGCCCGTGGTACTGTGCGTGCTGTTATTGTATGCCTGAATCAGATTTGGTAACGCACTCACCCAGTCGCTCTGATGTTCTTTATCTAGCGTGCCGAGCAAGTTCAATAGGGTCTGATTGAACCGCTCGCATCCGCCATTTCCCTGGGGGTGGTAAGTAGTGGTATGGGTCTTGGTGCAGCCATACAATTTGCACAGCTCTCTGATCACCCGAGACTCGAAGTTTGGCCCTTGGTCCGAGTGTAGAAACTCGGGGCAACCGAACGGCTGGAAGACAGCTCTCCACAGAGCAGTGGCGGTGGTGTTCGCCGTCTGGTCCAAAGTAGGAATGGCCCAGGAGTACTTAGTGAACAGGTCGGTAATGACAAGGATGTTCTAATAGCGGTCTGCCGGCCGACCCAATGTCAAGAAGTCCATTGCGACTATGTGGAGAGGGGCCTTGGCCTGGATGGGGACCATTGGTGCTCGTGCTTCCTTCCTGGCTTTGAATAAGGTGCAACGAGGACAGGCCTGCACGAAGGTACGTGCCGTTGCTTCTAGGTTGGGCCAATAGAAGTGTCGCCTCAAGAGAGATACCGTTTTCTCGTGCCCTTGGTGGCCCAGCTGATTGTGGTACGCTGCCAGGAGCTCTTGTACCTGGCCTTCGGGGACAACGATCTGTCGGAGTTCCTCGTCCAGCCCCGGATCTCGGACAGACCTACATAGTACTCCCTCCTTCACCTGTAGTCTGGCCCATTGTCCCAACAGCTTCCTTCCTGCTCCCCCTTGGGCCCGTTGTTCGGCCAACGTCGGTTTTCGCCCCCGTTCCAGCCATCGCATCAAGCCACTAATCTCCCTGTCGGCCTGCTGTCGCTCCTTCCAGCGGCAGGGGTCCCATCCCCAACTCACAGGCATTGCCTCACGTTGAGTCCCCGGCGCCTCCACAATGCCCACCATATACTCCTCTCCCTCGGGGTCTGGCATGGGTTCCGGTGGATCCCTCGGACCTTGAGCTTCCGGGAGTCGGGACAGGGCATCAGCGTTGATGTTCTCCCGACCTGGCCGGTACTGGAGCTGGTAGTTGTAGTTGGCCAACTGGGCCACCCAACGCTGTTCCACTGCCCCCAACTTCGCCGTCTGTAGATGTACTAATGGGTTGTTGTCGGTTACTACCGTCACCTGGGCACCCCACAGATAATCTTTAAACTTCTCGCTGAGTGCCCATTTCAGCGCCAGCAGTTCCAACTTGAAGGAGCTGTAGTTGGCGTCATTCCTCTCGGCTGGATGGAGGCTCCGGCTTGCGTAGGCTACGACCCGCTCTACGCCGTCTTGTTGCTGGGCCAACACGGCCCCTAAGCCCAGGTTGCTGGCGTCCGTGTACAGGACAAAGGGCTTGGAGAAGTCGGCATACGCCAGAATCGGCGCCTGTAGCAACTCTCGCTTCAGTCGCTGGAACGCAGCCTCACACTCGGGGCTCCACAGGATAGACGGTGATCCACGACCTCGGGGGCATCCTGTCCCAGCCAGCAACTGATTTAGGGGCTTTGCGATCTTGGAGAAGTCCTTGATAAAGCGGCGGTAGTACCGCACGAAGCCCAGGAATGACCGGACCTGCTTCACCGTCTGCGGGACAGCCCACTCTCGCACCGCCGACACCTCCGGGTCGACCGAAACTCCCGCCGCACCCAAACAATGTCCCAAGAATTTGACTTCCCGCCGTAACAGATGGCATTTGTCCGGCTGGAGCTTCAGCCCATATTTCTCCATGGCCCTGAAGACCTGCTCGAGGTGTTGTAAGTGGGAGTCGAAATCTGGGGAATAGACAAATCACATTGTCCAGGTATACCAAGGCGGACTCCATCAGCTGGCCTCCCAGGCACCGCTGCATCAGCCTCTGGAAGGTGGCAGGAGCGTTGCAGAGGCCGAACGGCATCTGATCCCATTCAAAGAGACCGAACGGGGTGGTAAAGGCGGTCTTCTCCCGGTCTGCCTCGGCCACTTGCACCTGCCAGTAGCCACTTGCCAAATCCAGCGTAGAGTACCATGCCGAGCGTGTCAAGCCAGCCAGGGAGTCCTCGATCCGGGGTAGGGGGAACGCGTCCTTCTTAGTGACCAGGTTCAGCCTGCGGTAGTCAACGCAGAACCTCCATGCGCCAGTCTTCTTTTGCACCAACACGATGGGAGCTGCCCACAGGCTGCTGCTCTCTCTGACAACCCCTCGATCGAGCATACCCTGTAGCAGTGTGCGGACCTCCGTATACAGGGTAGGTGGAACGGGTCGATACCTTTCTCTACTGGGCTCTGCCTCTCCGGTGGGGATCCGATGTTGCACGACGTTGGTGCAGCCGTAGTCCTCTTCGTGTGCCGAGAAGACATGTTGCCACTTACTCAGCAGATCTCGCAGCTTCCTGGCCTGTGCAGGTCCCAGCTCCTCCCCTTGCAGGGAATTCCCCTTCAAGTGGCCGGGCACCTCCTCCCCTAAACTCTGGGGCGACGAGCTCGCTTGGGTAAGGGCCACTTCCACCACCGCAGGGTGTACTTGGCGAAAGCTCACGTCCTTGTCCTCCCGCACCTGATGGGGTTCTACCGGCGTCACCTTGACCAGCCGCTGATGTTTGTGTAGGTGCACGACATGGGGCGTCCCGTTCCGAACTCTCACCGGGATCCGTCCTCTTCGTGCCACGGCCAAACCTCTGGCGACTTCTACCTGCTGGCCATCCCAGTGGGGCTCCACCAGCACCCATTCTTCCGGTCCCACGTCCCGCTGGGGGACTCGTACCCATACTAGGGCCTCGCTGTTCGCTGGCACGGACAGGGCATACCGGCACGCTACCCGACCAGTCCCTTCGCGGCCTTGCCGGGCCCGGGACATCTGGATCCGTCGGCAGTCAGCGGCGACACGTTCCCATTCCTGTTGTTCGGCCGGCGAGATCCCTCGAGCGGGCTTTGCCCGAAACAATTCTTCCCAACATGCAGATAATACATTCATACCTAGTAGGGCCCGGTGACTCCCCAAGCAGTGGTCCTGTACGATGATCACTCCTTTCTGGGGCACGATAACTCCGTGGATCTCCAAGTCCGTCAGCCTGTAGCCAATGTAGGGGATGTCCAGACCATTTGCTCCTTTCAGGGAGAGCCAGGGAGCCTCCGTCCCATGCATCCTCTGGTTTCCAAACAGCTCTTGCGACAGGCTTTCCGCGAATAAGGTTACCTGGGATCCGGTGTCGATGAGACAGGGCACCTTCACACCGCACACCTGAACCTCCACCACTGGGCTATGCCCAACCAGCCTGTCCTTGGAGCCTGCTCCGACGGGTGGGTCATCTAAGGGGGTCCCGACCACACGACCCACTGTGGCCGGTTGACCTAAAAACCCCCCTCCGAACCTCTTTGAGGGCCACACTGTCGGCTGTAATGGCCTGGTTGGCCACAGCGGTTGCAGATAGGTCGTCCTTGCTCGTCCCATTCGAACTGGGGCCGGTTGGGCCGATTAGTTCGCCTCCCTGAGTCCCTGTTCCCGTCTGAGTACGCCCGATCCCGCGAGATGGGCCTCACCTCTTGCCTGGTAGCCCCGAGACGCAGCTCGTCCACGAGCGTCTTGGTTAGCTCTGCCATCTGCTCCCGGACATCCTTTAGGAGTTCGAGCTTCAGAGTCTGTTTCCACTCTGCCATGTCGGGGACAGCCACTACGGAGCTACTTACGGCCGCACACGCGGAGCTACTTACGGCCGCACACACAGGGGGCTCTCTCACCTCAACCTGATCGATCTCCAATGCCACCGCTTCTTTCTTTAGGTCTTCAAAGGTAAGTTCAGGGTCCCTTCTGAATTGTACTCTAAGGCCCTGGCGTACTGGGCCTTCCCTTAGCCCCAGCAGGAATTGGTCCCTCAACAGGGCCTCACCATCTCCGACACCATGGTCTGGGCGTCCCTGCAGCCTGGTAACTTGCTCCCGTAGTTGGAGGGCGAAAGCTCTGACGGATTGGCGGGGGCCCTGCTTGCTGCTGAAGAACTGGGCCCGGAGAACCGCAGTTGGAGTGGCGTCACCATACCTTTCCGTCAGGAATCCGAACACAGACTGGGCGGTGGTTCGGACAGCTTCGGGGGCGGCTTGGACTTCCCGCCGTGCTTCCCCTTCAAGGGAGTTGAGGGCAAACTGTAGCTGTTGGGTCGCACTCAGTCCCTGTAGCCCGGCCAGATACTCGATCTGAGCCCGCCATTCGGAGAGGCGCACCTCTGACTCGCTTCCTCCATATTTCTGGACCCAGGGGTTTCCCATGAACACTGGCATAACTCGGGGTGGGGCCCCCAGTGCCTCGTCGTCGGCCATCTGAGAATCTCTGGTCGCTCAACCCGAGGTGAAACCCTGCCGACTTACGCCAAAATCTGTCACAGGTCGGGGGGGTCAAGCCAGACTGCACCCACCCCTGAAACCCAGGACCACCTCGAGGAGCGTGCCAGAAAAACCAGACAGACGAGAGAGTAAAAGTTAACCAGGTTTATTTTGTTAAAATCAATTAAAAGTCTCAATGCTAATTCTGTATCTCTCCACCAGAACGGGATCGGACCGCGGACGCCGGGAGGGCGTGGAGTTCCCTTCGGCAGCTCGTGCCTGTGCGTGGCTGGTAAGGGACAAGAGGAGTCGGCCACCCGTCCCTGAGTGGGAGAGTATCCTGGTAAGTAGAACTTGTAACTGCTTTAGTCAAGACGATGCAAGGAATATTTCCTATGTCCACCTCTCTTCACAGCGACATCGCATACGGCGTTGGCCAGGAGGATCCTTCAATCTGCACGGCAGAGTAAGTAGTTCAACAACAGGTATATGTTCTTGGAATGAGTGATGGGGCTTACGGCTGGGGGATACTTCGATCCGGACGAGAAAAGGAATAACTCTGGTGTCCACCTCTTTTCACAGCGACATCACATACGGCGCTTGGCCAGGAAGATCCTTCAATCTGCACAGCAGAGTAAGTAGTTCAACAACAAATATATGCTCTTGGAATGAGTGATGGGGCTTACGGCTGGGGGATACTTCGATCCAGACGAGAAAAGGAATAACTCTGGTGTCCACCTCTCTTCACAGCGACATCACATACGGCGCTTGGCCAGGAGGATCCTTCAATCTGCACAGCAGAGTAAGTAGTTCAACAACAGGTATATGTTCTTGGAATGAGTGATGGGGCTTACGGCTGGGAGATACTTCGATCCAGACGAGAAAAGGAATAACTCTGGTGTCCACCTCTTTTCACAGCGACATCACATACGGCGCTTGGCCAGGAAGATCCTTCAATCTGCACAGCAGAGCAAGTAGTTCAACAACAAGTATATGCTCTTGGAATGAGTGATGGGGCTTACGGCTGGGGGATACTTCGATCCAGACGAGAGAAGGAATAACTCTGGTGTCCACCTCTTTTCACAGCGACCTCACATACGGCGCTTGGCCAGGAGGATCCTTCAATCTGCACAGCAGAGTAAGTTAATACATATACACACCATCTTCCAGCAGGTAGGGAGAGTCTTCACACTGAACGCCTGGGTTTTTACTGAAACAGACAGCATAAAACTTCAAGTAGAGATAAACAGTTCTCACATGTGCTGCACACGGGGGCTTTTTCTTCTGACATCCAACAGGTGACTACAGTCGATCTTACTAGGCTCTTATGATGAACGGTAGACCAGCAGGACACATGGGGAGTGCACGGCGATAAAAGCTAATCTTCCACACACACACGACAGTCCAACTCCAAACATGCAACGTGATGGGAAACGTCAATTCCAGCACTACAAATCCACTCTTCAAGTGTAAAATAAGGCCAGCACTCACCCAGAGGTCTCGATCTGAAGAGCCGATGATAGTCAGAGTTGGGACAGATGTGGTGAATAATTTCCTCACCACTACAAGCGGGCTTCACTTCGCTGTTTCCAATGGTCAGGTAAGAGGCAAGAGATCGACAAAGAATCAGTATATTTCACTCAGTGCGATGTATACAACGTGATCCAAGCACTCCAAACCAGTATCCAATTTAGTGTAGAAAACATGCGTTTAAGAGATTCAATTTGTCAATCACTCATCTCACTCTTTTCCAGTCCCCAATATCTCCAATCGATCGCTGTTACATCTGTCGCACAGCCGAACCCCACAACAATCTTCAAATACCTTCACACGCCAGCCCAACCGTCAAAGGAATCCACTTCTCTCAGGGGAACACATCCGAAGAAAGGACAACCAGGAAGAACAACCGGGAGAACGAACAACCAGTAGGAAATCACCAACTTCCTGGTCTCTGTACTTCCTTTTTATACCTTTACTCCGCCTTCATAATCCTCGCACAGATCCCAACAACAAACTCTCCGCACCAGATGTCAATCCGTCGTTAGCGTTGTTATGGTGACATCATGCGCAACCCGGAAATGAATCGGTGTTACCGCAACACCGTCCCGGGGGGAACACAATTCCAGCGGGACTTAGTTCCGCTTCCCTTTCGTCACCCCGTGACATTTATTTAGCTGCAATTTATTTGGCAATACAGATTTAAAATGTCGCAAGAATAAGATTCTGTTTCTTACTTAGAAAATAAACTCTAACTCGATGCAACCCTGTTTTAAATAAATAAACTGCCCCCGACACTTTATTTAAACCTTGAAATGTCCAGGATCTGTTTTTAAAAATTTCTTCCTTTGCTATGGCGGGTATCAATGTCAGTCATCTCAATTTCGTGGATGATTCACAAAACAATAATTTAGCAGATTAAAGATAGCTTCGTCATTTTCATTTTCTGACACGATCGGCTGATAATCTTCCTTCATCAGTTTTGTCGTCTGTGCAGCGGCTCTACTGGAAAGTAGCAAATGTAGGCTATGTTGTAATGTGCCATTGATAATTAAACAAAACGCTTGACTTCAAATAAACAGTTACCTATCTAAGCATCAAGAATGGTAAAACATTTAACGCTGTCAGCCAAAGCTAGAGAGATTCGATCTCGCATCGCTTGAAGCTCCGTGAAGCTCGTGCTGTTGCGTTGTCCACTGCGCTATCGTCGGTCCGCTGATAAGACGTAGTTCTTGCAAAGCCTCATTGATGTAGCCTAATATTTTTCTATTGCAATGTTTTGTGTTGAATGTTTTCATTATTTATTAAATGTATTAGGCCTACATTTAATTTCAGTCTTGTGATTATATGAATTCATTTAACTAAATGTTTAACTTGAATTGATCTGTTTTACCACATTTCAATCCTTCTCAATGAGCCGCGGCGCGGCGGCAGATTACGCAATAGAGAGAATAAACTGACACTTTTCAAAGTCTGCGATTGTAGCGCCTCTTAGCGGTCAAAGGCAGCAAATACACCCCCGCAATTTTTACCGCCGCGGGAACGGCGGCGGTAAAAGTCTCATTCTGGTTGAGTACCATCTGTATGTCATGTCCATGTACTGAACTCTTGTTATTTAACTATGCCAAGATAAATTGAATTTCAAATTCTAGGGCACCTTTAATGGTTTTGTTTCACGAGCATGTTCCTGGTATGGGATTGACTTTTGTTGTTTTTAGTTTTGGTGTAATTTATGTTAAGAGCTGGTGCTATTTTGGTATCATGTTGTTTAGCTTAGCGTTAGTTTAGTGTAGCAGTTAGAGATCCCGGAAGACTCACAATGAACTTGTCTTTTGTTTTCGGTCGGGAGGCAGGCAAGTTCTACTTTCCCTGTAGATATGTGTGGTCAGGGTTTTTCTTTCTGTCTGGTTTCTTTTGTTACAGTTTACCAGCATGCTCTGTTTAGGTCAAATCCTTATATTTCATTAAATTAAGTTGTTGCACTGTCAATGCGTCTCTATGGTCTCTTTTGTATGTTATGTTGTACCATTTCAGTTCATTTGATGGTGACGTAACAGTGTGTGTTTGAATGTGAATGTAAGAGAATATTCATATACATTTTTCAAAGATGAAAGGGGTAACACTTTAGATTAGGGAACAAATTCACTATGAACTAGTTGTTTTTTAGCATGCATATTACTAGGATATTGGCTACTAACTATTAATACGCAGTAAGAGTTTATTGAGGGAAAACACCCAGTTAATAGTGAATATGTGTTCCCTAATCTCAAATGTTACCAATGAAAGCATTTGTCAGCTCAACTGTCTGTTTTTTTTTATGAAAAGGAGCCTCTGTACACCGGTTTGACTGCACTTTCCTGCAAATGAGATTGCGGCGGCATCTAGTGGCGTATGGTGGAGCTGCCACTTGTCTGCATGTGAACAAAATGGCATTTATTATGTATAAAATAGAGAAATAACAGAATAACATGCTGTCTGATAACAACAATGATCATTTGAGAAAATCAGGTGTGGTTTAAATTCCTGTAAAGTTGTGAGTAGTTTAATAGCACAAGTCACAACTGTGACATAATTAACTATTTACTAAAGTTACTGTCAAATGTGTTTCTCTGCTTTTGCTGACATCTTGACAAACTTTTATGACTACAGTAATCTTCACTTTCACTGTCAGCACCTCACTTTTTTCTTCCCAGTTCATCCTTCCATTGACTCTCTGACAACATCTTGTACAACATAATCAATGAAGGCATGAGATACAAACATCACAAACAACAGCATGACAACTCAGCAGATGGCAGTAGAACAAAACATTTAAAGCATTTAATAAAGCAGCGAATACTAACATTACCCAGACACAAATGAATGGAGGATGTTATACATTGGAAGGGCCTTTCTGGGTCAAAATGTATGTGTGGTAGAATAGCTGGAAACTGACCACATATGGACTTGTTATACAATGCATTTTCTATATGATGTAATCTATATTCTTATTGGCCAGATCTTCAATAATCCCCTCATATTCTTCCTATATATTCTGCACAAAGGATTAATAAAGCCGAGATACATTTTTCTCCCCTAGCGCTGAGTCATTATTCATTCAACTGCTAATTGCTAATGAAGGCGGAAATTAGGCACCTGGAACTTAAATTCTAACACATTTACAATGACATTGCCTATTATTTTTTTTCCTGCAATGCATCTCGTGTAGAAAGATGTCTCCATGTGTGGCAAGCCGTTTTAGCATTAAATACTCCTTCCCGTACTATATAAATCAGTTTTCCCTAGTGAAAAAAAGTATACTTTATTGTATTTGAAATATATTCCCTTTTTCAATAGTACATTGCAAATATACTAAAAAAAAAATACTATCTTTAAATATATTAAAAGTATATTAGAATCATGCTTTTTATCTATTTTTATAATACTACTTTTAACACTCTTTAAAATAATAGTACTTTAGTATATTTTCTAAAAATATATTTAAAAGCAAGCATACTGCTAACATATTGCTAACAAGTGCACTGTAAGTACATTGGTAATAAATATATGCTTAATTACACTTTTAAGAAATATGCTGAAAACAAGCATACTTTTAATATATTTCTAACAAGTGCACTATCAGTACATTGGTAATAAATATTATGCTTAATTACACTTTTAAGAAATATGCTAAAAACAAGCATACTTTTAATATATTTCTAACAAGTGCACTATCAGTACATTGGTAATAAATATATGCTTAAATACACTTTTTAATGTGCATTTGTTATTGAAGACAAAGTGTGCTATTTGTAGTATTTGGATTAAGCCAAAGGTATTACGGAGAATATAATTTTTACTCAAAAATAATAGACTTGTATATTGCTCGTAATGATTTTGTAATGTACTTGTAACACAGATAAAGTACACTTTATCACTAATCAAGTATGTAACTAGTCCCTACACAGGCATATACTTAAAGTATACTAAATATACTTGAAGTTGTTCCAATTTAGCACACAAAAGTACACTAAATACACTTAAAGTTATGCTTTACTACAATTTAAATACAACTAAAATATACTTAGTACAAAATTAGTTGTTTCAAAATAGCACACTTAAAGTTAACTAATCCTTAACACACTTGAAGTATACTTATAATTAGTGTGGCTGCAAGTATACTTAATATATATTTTTAATACATTTATGGTATATTCTTGTATGTTTCGAAGACACTTGTAATTAATTTGTAATGTACTTGTAACACAAATAAAGTACACTTTAATACACTAATCAAGTATGTAACTAGTCCCTACACAGGCATATACTTAAAGTATACTAAATATACTTAAAGTTGTTCCAATTTAGTACACAAAAGTACACTAAATACATTTAAAGTTATGCTTTACTACAACTTAATTACTACTAAAATATACTTAGTACAAAATTAGTTGTTTCAAAATAGCACACTTTAAGTTAACTAATCATTAACACACTTGAAGTATACTAATAATTAGTCTGGCTTCAAGTATACTTAACATATTTTTTTTTCACCAGGGTTGACTTAGTCATAATTCCAGTTCCAGATATCTCTTCTGCAATTTTGACTTGTCGTAATTGCAATTAAGATATCTACAATGTTAATTTGACTAGTCATAATATACATTACAGATATCTACAATGCTTTTATGACTAGTCATATTCTTCCATTGACTTCAATTGGAAAATATTTTCAGATATCTACAAATGAGTTTTGACTAGTAGATATCTAATTTAATTTCCACTAGTATGGCAAGCCGTTTTAACATTTAATCATTTAAGCCTACTAGTATCTATTTTCATGCTACTAGTACTCAGGGCCGCATTAAGAGCTCACTGGGCCCCGGGGCTATGAGCTATTGGAGGCCCCCTAAAATTGAATCAAATTAAACATTCTCTTTTTTAAAATTTGTTTTATTAGTTTCAATATTTTAACTTTATGCACATTGCATCAACCAAAAATTTAATTAAATACAACAGTCTCAGACTTGAAGAAAATTGTTGAACATTTAACGAATTTCTGCACATTCCACCATATTTTAACGAAATAAACTAAGTCCTTTTTCTGTTAACTTATATTTCTGCATATTCCAGCATATAAAATGCACATATTTTTTTGTAAAATCCTCTATTCGATTAGATGTAAATAAAATACAGCAATAAAATAATTAAAATGAAAGTCTCTCATGACTGTATACCAAATTATTAACATTTACGTCTTTTAACATTAAAGTGCAGATTAGTTTTGTTTTTGTAAATCGTCAGACATGTTTTTACCATTTCATTAAGTTTTGCTTTGTAGAAAGCATTTCTTTAAAGTGAATTTTGTTTTGTATAAATTGTATCTTAATTTTAATAAATATTTAATCAACCAATTGCATGTATTTAATAAATAAAAAGCAAATATAGCAGACAATATAATAACCGTGACATTGAGGCGCTAGCGCGCCACGTTCACTTTGCATTGCATTGTTAAAAGCCTTTCTTTAAAGTGAATTTCGTTTTGTATAAATTCAATTGTATCTTATTTTAATAAATGTTTCATCAACCATTTGCATGTATTTAACAAATACAAGGTAAATATATAGCAGACAATATAATAACCGTGAGATGGAGGAGCCGCGCGCCGCGTTCACTTTCACTGTTAACTAGAGCGCGCACCTCATAAATGAATGAAACTCAGCGTAGGCCTATGTCTACATTACATTAGCATTAAATATCTTTGCGGCATCCTTTCTAGAACAGACAAGGTGAATGAACATAAGAAGGAATGTTGTAACAAGCGGTATTACAAATTCACAATGTCACATTAACATTAGCTTCTAGTGGAAAAAAAGAAAGAATACATTTTACATAAAATCCAGTGCTTTCAAAGCATTACATGTTTTCATTTCTTTCTTGTTTTTAGTTTGTTCCGAAAGATGTACATATAATGTAAAGTCATTTATAAAATGTGGAAAATTTGGTTTACTTTGAGCCCACTTCTTTTTATGTATATGGTATTTTCCCAATTTAACAGATAACTATAGCCTAATATGTTGTTCTTTACATTCCAAATTGTTATTCTTCTTAGTATAAAAAAGCACATAAAAAAAACACAAATTTCCATCATACACTTATAGAATAAATGCATTTGATATACCAAATTCAAACGTGACGTTTCAATTCACCCTGCCGCCCACGGGGGTTTGATGGACAGGCGATCTGACCAATCATAACGCCGAATCCGAAATTTAGTCCGGCAGCAAAGCAGTCAGTAGAAAGTTAACGTCTTTGGACTTGAACTTGAAAAACGGTATTGTTTAAATTACTTAAATGACAATATTTGAAAGTTGAGACTTTGTTTCATGTCAAAAGTAAGCTGCTCTCTCGTCTGTCAGCGCGTGCCTACTACTAGTCTGTGCCCCGCGATGTATTTTTCACTGCGTGAGAACATGTGTGGCGTGACTCGTGAGAGCCTGGCTTATCACACACAGGAGCTGGTCTTTGCGAATGGTCAATTACTTTAATAATAATGATTGATAGTGATGATTCCATGATAATGCATGCAATTTATGGTAAATCATCACTAAATAACAGGGCTAATTTGTGGGGGGCGTGGTGAGGCTTTGGCAATCAGCGTTACCGATGGATAGTCAATCTGCTCCACGGCCAATCACGGGCCCCCTCCTTGCTCGGGCCCCGGGGCTTTAGCCCCGCCTAGCCCTGTTGTTAATGCGGCCATGATAATATCGTCATATCGCCCAGCCCTACTTCAAATGAGTGGCAGTAATTAATTTGTATTACATGCTTTAGTATATAAAATTTGTGTTTATCTGAAGCATGAGGATGAGATAAATCATGAATTTTTTTGGGTGAACTACCACTTTAATTGCTTATTGTGTTGTGATAACATTGTCAGGAACATGGGAGACCTGGACTGCTCTACAGAGGAAATTCTTCTGGAGCTTGGGCAAGAAATTAACTACAACCAAAGCTGCAAATTCAACATTAATAGAAAAAATGTTCTAGATGGTGCATTTAGAGCATTCGGACGAAAATCCTACAATCCTTTTCAAATAATTTCTGTCTGATTCTCTGATGAATGTGGAAATTTTGAGGAGGCTGTGGATTTGGGAGGCCCTAGGAGAGAGTTCCTCACCTTGCTCATGGAAGAAATTGAAAAATCTGCACTGCTTGCAGGCCCAGATGGAGGAAAAAACCTTGCTCTTGACTCAGTTGGTGCGCTATTTAATTTAACGTTTTTCAATCACACATTTGTTTTTACAACCTTGTATTAATTGTCACTTTTCCACTCCAGCTTTCAGAGAAGACAGATACTACCTTGCTGGTAAAGCAATTGCTGTCAGCATGGTTCACGGGGGACCTTCTCCTGGATTCTTTTCAACAACTTTGTTCGAATCTATCTGTAACGGGAACGTGTCACCAGCGATAGATGATGTGAATGACTTGGATTTGCAAGCTAAAATCCAAAAGGTATTTTTTGTATAAGCAACTAATTAAACCGTTAACTTTTAGGGGTGGGAATCTCTAGGCACCTCACGATTCAATTCGATTACGATTCAATCCAAAACAATTAGCGATGCGTCTTTTTTTGTGACTACTTGGTACTTTTAAAACAAAGTAGTTATAATGACGCATAAAGAATTTACTTCCAATATCTTTTATTAACAGATTGCCAATGCTGCAACCATGGACGAGTTATGTCAGGCGACTGAGAGTATAACAGAATACCTGGCAAATGCAGGCTGTCTTCGAGCTATAAAATGCCTTGGAGACAAGGATCAGCTTGTAGACGATATATTAATGTTCCAGGTTGTGAACAGAGTCCATGGCCCACTTGAACGGAAAGAATGATATATAATGATCATGCTCTCGAGATTAGTTGATTCAATTGCACTATTCGTTTTGATATTTCTTAATGGCAGTAAGGCAGATTTAATTTAATGTTATTATATAATTTACTTTACAGATTTACTTCACATTTAGTACGCCATTCCAAACTTATTCATTTTTTTCTGGCCATTTTGTTCTTTACTTTTTATGTGTGCTTTTCTTCTTGTCATCTCACATCACTGCAATCTCTAAAACATGAAATATTGATTTAGGTTTTTTTCTTGTGACGAGTGATCAGAGAGATTAGAGTTATTAATGCAGCAACAGGTAGATTACAACTTGAATTGATACTCTTGAATAGAGGTCTCTTCACATAATTTCCATGAAAATGAATATATATTTATTATAAATGTAATTATGTATCAGCCTGTAGCGAATTGTATAGTTTACAGGTCATCATTAACAAAACATTATCCCATGAAAATGTGACAATTGTTGTTTGAAAAGGACAATTGATACTTTTATGCACAAACAAATTTTTTTTTTTTTTTTTGAAGACTCCGGGAGGGCCTGAAGACTCTTGGCCTGTTGGAGGCTGTTGTTAAATATAAAGAAGCCTTCAGACCCCTTTTCTGCAGCTCACAACAGCCACTTACTGCAGACACCCTTGAAGACTTGTTTAACATTCGCTACTCTGTTGCTGGAAGTAACAGGCGGGCGGAAGAAAAACACTACAGTAGCCTTCTGGAGGGACTACCTTCTAGATGCAGAAGGCAAGTAATGCAACTGATAGGCATGTTAATGGCTTCTTGTGCAATGGAATAGTAACAACATAAAACAGCATGCACCATTTACATCATAAAACAGAATTTTCTTAATTATTTTGCCTTGCTAGCCTTAGTTACAAGGGGTGTATTCTTTAAAGCAAGGTTAACTTACCATCAAAGATACCCTGAACTCTGTTTAATTAACCCAGTCCTTGCTTTCTCAGTGTTGGCTGGTACCAAAAACGCAACCAGGGGTAAGTTCAGTCAACGTTCACAGTCAAAACGCCAACATTTTCTTAACTGAGTGACAAATCCATGAGTCACATGGGAACGGACGCAAAAGGCGGCACACTCTTTATTTTAGTCCCTTTCCAGACTAAAAGAAATTAACATGCCAATCAGTTGCATTACTTGCCTTCTGCATCTAGAAGGTAGTCCCTCCAGAATGCTACTCATGGATTCGGCGCTCTGTTGAGAATGTCTTTGTGTTTTCACTGTGAACACATTCTGGGTTGACTGAACTTGCTCCAGCTGCGTTTTTGGAGCCAGCATAACCGAACAAAAGTGCATCCATCCATGATTTAAAGTAATCCATACAGCTCCGGGGGTTAATAAAGGCCTTCTGAAGCAAATCGATGGGTTGTGTAAGAAAAATATCCATAATTAACCCTTAAAAAAAAAAAAAACTTATCCTTTTCTTTTTTTTCTTTTACTGAAAGATAAGTTAATCCTCTTACCTGGGTATTTTGCATAATCTTCTTTCTAGAATACCTCGCAGGCATTAAATCAGCTCGGACAGTAAGAACATGCTATCCAAAAGGAGTGAAATTCTTCCAGGTTTTTTTGTGATTATGAATGATTATCTTATTACTCAGCCTTGTCACATTTTCTTTTTCAGAGGGCAACTGTAAACTGCTCGCTAGAAAAAATCCTTATGTTCGCAACTGGATGCAGTGTTCTGCCTACAATTGGATTAAAGCCTCAGCCATCCATTGAGTTCCTACATTCTCCCGATACTACACCTCGGTCTGCTTCACTAAGAGAGAAGTTTCCAACAAACACGTGCATCAACTGCTTGCGTCTCCCTTTACACAAGGACTATGCTAATTTTAAGTCTAATATGGACTTTGGTATTTGCAACACGCAAGGGTTTGGTCAAGAGTAAGATCTACTTTGTTCATAGGTTTGTTTAAAGGGATAGTTCACCCAAAAATGAAAATTCTATCATGAGTTTTTGTCTTCTGCTGAACACAAAATAAGTTTTATTAATAAGTTTATATATTTAAAATATATTTTGAAGAATGTCAGTAACCAGACAGTTGATGGACCCCACTGACTTCCATATTTTTTTTCACTACTATGGAAGTCAATGGCTACCATCAACTGTCTGGTTACCAATATTATTTAAATATCTTCCTTTGTGTTCAGCAGAAGAAAGAAAGTCATACAGGTTTGGAACAACTTGACGAATTTTATATATGATAGAATTTTCATTGTTGAGTGAACTATCCCTTTAAAAATTTTTTTTTTTTTTTTGTAAAGTAGAAAAGTTTAGCAAAAACTGGTTTAGTTGGGTGACAAAACTGACACGTTTGTCAACAACCTTATATAATACCAACAAATTGGATAAGGTCTATCCATAACGCGTTTTAACCTCTTAGTACTTAAACTAAATTTGATGCAGAACTCTTTTTGAAAAACCTTTTCTTTCAATGTAGGCTACACAACTGTTAAATGTAAACAATTAAAATAAAATAATTCCCAAAAAATATTTAAATGGTGTTTTTTTTTGTGTGTGAATGGAAATATACTAGTAAAACTGAGGCCACAGTGTACAATATTGTGTAAAAAATATTGTTCATGGTTTTTATTAAAAGAAAACACTGCAAAGAAAGTTTATCTGTTTGGCAGCATGGAAGTGAGAAAAATTGACAAGTATCTGAAAAAAATTCTAAAGATTGTCTATTCTACATTGAATAGGTTAAATAGGTATAAAAACGTATAGTGCAACACTCAGCAAACAGGTTTTCAGATTTATTTTCACACAGTTAATGAGAGTCGATGGGAAATTTCATTGCAGCACATTTGATATTTAAATTTTAAGTCTGCAATGTCTTCTATGGCAATCAAAACCTCTTCCTGTTGTTCCTGGCTGAGCTCAACACTGGGTGGATGGACATTAACGGCAGGGAACTGGTCCACCATTTCAGCTGGGAAGTTGGTAATGCCATGTTGTGCCAGAAGTCCCTCTAAATTGTGCTCCGTGAATGGATCATCACCAAACACATTGTTGATAGACGTGCTATTTACCCCCATGTTGGTCAGCATGCCATCAGTCCAGAGCTGAGAGGGTGTTCGGTTGTTTTCCGTTCTTAGACGGTGATGATTCAGGCTTCACGAAACCTGCTCAATCTACTTTGAATTTCAGGCAAATACACAAGATGAAGAGAAAGCTTGTGTACGTCGTTTGCAGGATCTAGGGTGCCATTATCTTCAAAGCTGTAGAATTCATTGTAGAAACTGTGCAAAACATGCAGGAAAACATCCCTCCAAAGGCGCTCAATCTGATTGTGTACAGACTCGCCAGTAATGTGGCTTCTGTGCTCCACACCATGAACAACATTCATGAACAACGCCACTTGTGTGTTCTCTCCACCATGATCTGACCGCACTCTAGATGGAAGTCCATAAACACATGTGCTTTCAAGAACTGTGTGAGCACTGTGGCAGCTCTGTTGTCTGTATTACAGTTCAAGTATGTTATCAGGCGAGAGTATCCATCTATAGCTCCATGAATGACTAAGCCCCATCTGAAAAAAACAAGATATTTCACACCTCCAGCCTACTGCTAAAACTCACTAAAAAACTAATAAGCAGAAATTAAAATGATTTGTGATTATTTTATTTTACACCTAGTCTAGGCCATTATTTTGCTGATTTATACTTTGTGGATTAGTTGTTAGTCTTAATGAATAGTAAATTCAACTAAACAATCCGGTCATTTAAACACTGACATTACAATGCACCCATACTAATTGTCTATTTAGATTTGTTTTACTGGCCAACACAATGGACGTGGAGGGTTCAACTAAACAGATTTGCTTTATGTAAAAAAAATTATTTTAAGGGATTTCTTTAAAAATTTCGATCAAGGTCAGTCACATCAGAAAACAAGGATTAATATGTATATATTAATACAATTTTAATATGTGTATATATATATATTTTTTTTTAAAATACTACACACATTTTAAAAAATAAAAAAAGATATATTTTTAAGAAAATCCTAAATACCTGATGAGACGCATATTTCCATCCATGTGCCACAGACTGTTTGGATATGGCACATAATATGTTCTTCTGGCCACGGCAGCACTCCATCTACGTGCAGCTGCTGCTGGGTCAATGTTCGTCAGCATTACTCTCACTCTCTGCCGTGATACCAGCAATCCCTCTGCTCGCAGCAATGCTCTCATCATCTGTGATGTTTTGGTATGCAAATACAGAGAGTTTGATTTACCCCAGTTTCACAGACAATGCTTAAAGGAATAGTTCAGCCAAAAATGAAAATTAGCCCATGATTTACTTACCCTCAAGTCATCCTACTGTAGGTGTATATGACATTCTTCTTTCAGACGAATACAATCTGACGAAAAAATGTTCTGGCTCTTCCCAGCTTTATAATGGCAGTGAATGGTGTTTCTGTTTTGAAGTCCATAAATAATCTATCCATCATAAAAGTGCATCTATCCATGATACAAGTGCATCTATCCATGATACAAGTGCATCTATCCATCATAAAAGTGCATCTATCCATCATAAAAGTGCATCATCCATCATAAAAGTGCGTCCATCCATCATAAAAGTGCATCCATCCATCATAAAAGTGCATCCATCCATCATAAAAGTGCATCTATCCATCATAAAAGTGCATCCATCCATCATAAAAGTGCATCTGTCCATCATAAAAGTGCTCCACATTGCTCTGAAGCGATTTTTCTTACACAAACGCATGGCTTCGCCTCAGAAGGCCTTTATTAATATATGATGGATGGGTTCACTTTTATGATGGATAGATGCACTTTCATGATGGATGGGTTCACTTTTATAATAAATTAGATGCACTTTTATGGAGTTCAAAACAGAAACAGCCATTCATTGCCATTATAAAGCTGGGAAGAGCCAGGACATTTTTTAATATAACTCCAAATTGTATCGTCTGAAAGAAGAATGTCACATAAACCTAGAATGGCGTGAGGGTGAGTAAAACATGGCTAATTTTCATTTTTGGGTGAACTATCTTTAAGCCTAGTCCCAAACTATAATGCATGTTTGAATTTTTACTTAAAGCAACTTGCACTATTAGTGCCATTGTTTTTTTCTCACAATAAACAGTAATGTTTTTTTTTTCTAAGGCACATTTATAAAGCTACTTAATGTCCTAATTGAACGAAGGCCTAATCCTGGCTTTATCTAATCCCTATCTGTGAAACCAGGTCTATAAGTGTTATACTTGAAAAACTTCAGTCTAACACTTTAAAGAATAGTTCACCCAATAAAGAGCATTAACTCACACATGTTGCATACCTGTATTACTCTCTCATATTTGTATATGCATGTTCATAGTTTGCAATGTACAGAGATTTACAAGTCACTTCTTTTTCAAATTATTGCAACACCTGCGTTTGGCTGGTGAGTGGATTCTGACTAACTTACGGTAAACACCTCTGATATGAACTGCATATAATCTTACTCGGGATCAGCCTGCAATTTAAAAAACTGTCTACAAAGTTCACATTTAAAGTAACAAAATGTAAAATTACAATAATAATGTACAACAATATAGAGATAAAAAAAGTTGGGGAGTACCTCATTGCCAGATCTGGGATATAACCCATGAAGTCGTCTAATGTGCTGTTCCAACTCCTCATCAGTCAACGATCTTGACATGGAATTCCTAGTTGGCAGCCCCAGAGCTTTTGTCCTCTTATATAAAAATGATGCCGAACATCCCAAAAGTTGGGCCATGCGCTTGATGGTGTAGCCCTGGGTCACCAAGAATTCCAGCTGTTGTCTCGTCACTGTGATCTTAGGTCTCCCTCGCTGACCTATGGATATGCAAACACTGTTAAGCAAAATTGACTAACAACAATTAATTATTTATCGGTAAAATAAATATTTGAACACAAATTTGAACACATTTTACTTGAGAATATGCAAATCATGTTTTAACAGAAATTGTAGTTATAAAATTTAACAGGATTTTGTTTATTTTTGCTTTTTCTGAAGCATTAACATGTAATATGTGCCAATACCACAAGACAAAGTTCTGAAGCTGATGTAGGGACACCTAATTGTCTAAAAAATATATAAACTCTTAAAAATATTTTTATTTACAGCTAGTTTCCGTTGTATGAGAACTAAAAAAGCTGGCAAATGCACCAGGATTTTACAAAATGTGGGTTGTTGAGATGAATATAAATTGTTTATTCCCTTTCTCCTTTAATTTGTTTTTTTTAATTCCGTGCTTTGCTTTAAATAGTGTCATTTGATCTTACCAATGTCATTATGAATGTATATTTCAATGACTAATAAACATAATTTAGACAGGTATTGTGGGAAACCCTGTAAGAACAGCAGGGGTGTTTCTAGACATTTTATCAGTATTGGGGCAAAGAGTAACATTAGGCTCCCCATTTTTCAACATTTTCAATTTTCTTGAATAATAAATAATGTGCATTAATAATGTACTGTATGACTTCTCTAGCTCAAATTATCTGTATAATTATAACTAAACATGCATTTTAATTAAAACGAAACAATGACGTCATAACTTTATATGCATTTTTGAACTGCATATAGAATCTCAAGACTCTGCCTATTTGATGTCTTTATCGTTGGGAATTCCATTATTGTAAAAAAATACAATAAAAACAATTGAAAACTCATTGATAACAATAAGAACAAGTTTCTTAAGAAGTATGATTGTATTTGTCTGTATTTTATTTATTTTTTTCATTTTTATGTTAATGTATTCATTCAATGCAGTGCTGTTTATTTTCTTGCACTAAAAAATAACTGCATGGCAAGGCAAGGCAAGGCAAGTTTATTTATATAGCACATTTCATACACAGTGGTAATTCAAAGTGCTTTACATAGAAGAAATAAAAATAAAAATAATTACATAGATAATAAAAGAAATAAGAATAATTAAAACAGTTTAGAAAATAAAATACAGTGCAAACAGTCGGACGAACAGTGGCACAGTGCTCATTCAGTAAATGCAAAGCTAAACAGTGGTAATTCAAAGTGCTTTACATAGAAGAAATTAAAATAATCAAAAGAAATAAGAATAATTAAAACCGTGTCTGAGATGGAAGTGATTGAGCAGGTTTGCGGTGCCACTGGACCTACAATCCAGGGACGTCCCCTGCTGGGTGGTGTACCACACCAGTATTGCCCCACTGGGCCCCCACAGAGCACGTTTCACTTTTGCTGTTTTAAACTAACAGCGAACCTCTATACTCTCTGTAGTATAGATAATCTTCACGTCGCCTCGTCGGAGTGAAGCTCTCCCGTTCCCCTTCAAAATCTCTTCCAATCAGACAGCCTGATAATTAATAATCACCCCTATCTGAGATGGAAGTGACTGAGCAGGTTTGCGGTGCCACTGGACCTACAATCCAGGGACGTCCCCTGCTGGGGTGGTGTACCACACCAGTAATTGCCCCACTGGGCCCCCACAGAGCACGTTTCACTTTTGCTGTTTTAACTAACAGCGAACCTCTATACTCTCCATAGTATAGATAATCTTCACTCGCCTCGTCGGAGTGAAGCTCTCCCGTTCCCCTTCAAATCTCTTCCAATCAGACAGCCTAAAAATGAATAAAATCTTCCTGAATCACAGTTTGGAAAATAAAATAAAAAAATAAATTACAGTGCAAACAGTCGGACGTATTTTATATCGACCGGTAGCTATTATAGATCTTTCTTTTAAAAGGATCTTCTTACGACTTACATGCATCAACTTTCTTTTCTCTTTCAATCTTCTTACCATCTATCAACTTTCTATTTTCTTTCAATCTTCTTACGACTTGCCATGTATCAACTTTCTTTTCTCTTTCAATCTTCTTACCATCTATCAACTTTCTATTCTCTTTCAATCTCTTACGACTTCCCTGTATCAACTTTCTATTATCTTTCAATCTTACTTACCATCTATCAACTTCCTTTTCTCTTTCAATCCATCTATCAACTTTCTATTCTCTTCAATCTTCTTACGACTTCCCTGCATCAACTTTCTTTTCTCTTTCATTTACTTGCACATTCTTTCACTTTCCTTAGCCCAGCATTCACATTCTTAGCTCTTTCTCAGACTAGAACTTTAATATCGAACAGTGGCACAATGCTCATTCAGTAAATGCAAAGCTAAACAGATGTGTTTTGAGTCTGGATTTGAATGTGGCTACTGTAGGAGCACACCTGATCTCTTCTGGAAGCTGGTTCCAGCTGCGGCTGGCATAATAGCTAAAAGCGGACTCTCCTTGCTTTGAGGTGAACCCTTGGTATTTCTAGTTGATGTGATCCTAATGATCTGAGTGATCTGTTGGGTTTATATTCAGTGAGCATATCTGCAATGTATTTAGGAACCTAGGCCATTAAATGATTTATATACCAGTAATAATACTTTAAAATCAATCCTAAATGTGACTGGAAGCCAGTGTAAAGACCTGAGGACTGGTGTGATGTGTTCAAATTTTCTGGTTCTGCTTAGGATCCTGGCGGCAGCGTCTGTACGAGCTGCAACTGTCTTATGGTCTTTTTGGGAAGGCCAGTAAGGAGTCCATTACAATAATCCACCCTGCTGGTGATGAAAGCATGCACAAGTTTTTCTAAGTCCTGACTGGAAACAAAGCATCTAATTCTTGCAATATTTTTCAGATGATAATATGCTGATTTGGTTATTGCTTTGACATGACTACTGAAACTAAGGTCTGACTCTAGAGACACACCAAGATTCCTGACTTGATTTTTAGTTGTTTGACCTCTAGAGTGAAGGTATGCGTTCACCTTGAGAACTTCATCTTTGTTTCCAACGCAATGACTTCAGATTTGTCTTTGTTTAACTGAAGAAAGTTTTGGCACATCCAGCTGTTTACTTCATCAATGCATTGGAATAGGGAGTCAATGGGGCGTAATCGCTAGGTGATAGGGCTAAGTAGATCTGTGTGTCGTCTGCATAGCTGTGGTAAGAGATTTGGTTCTTTCTCATTATTTGGCTCATTGGAAGCATGTACAGGTTGAATAGGAGTGGCGCAAGAATTGAGCCTTGAGGAACTCCGCATGTCATGGATGTCCACTCAGACTTATGGTCTCCTATACTCACATAGTAACCTCTCTCTTCTAAGTATGACCTGAACCATTTTAGGACGATCCAGAAAGACCCACCCAGTTTTCCAGCCTGTCAAGAAGTATGTTGTGATCGACAGTGTCAAAAGCAGCACTGAGGTCGAGTAGCACCAACACTGATAATTTGCCTGTATCAGTATTTAAGCGAATATCGTTAATTATCTTTATGAGCGCTGTCTCTGTGCTGTGATGCGATCGGAAACCAGATTGAAAATTGTCAAAGTATCCATTCGAGCTTAAGAATTTGTTCAGCTGATTGAAAACAACTTTTTCAATGATCTTGCCAATGAAAGGAAGATTTGAGATCGGTCTATAATTGCTTAATATAGTCTTATCCATATTACTCTTTTCAGGAGGGGTTTGACAACTGCAGTTTTCAGGGAGTTTGGAAAACTTCCAGAGAGAAGTGAGGCATTTACCACTTCTAGCAGATCTGCTTCTAAGCTGTTTAACACACATTTGAAGAAAGATGTGGGAAGAGCGTCAAGGGCGCAGGTTGATGTTTTAAGGTGCTGTACGGTTTCTTCTAAAAATTTTGCCATCAATTTCTTTGAAATCAGACATAGTAACTGCTTTCTCAGGTTGTGGTCTGATCTGTCATGACCCCAGTGCAACTCAAGGATGTGCTGATCACCTTTCTGATATTATTGATTTCTCAGAGAAGAAAGAAGCGAACTCACTGCACTTGCTGTCTGAGAGCATTTCACTGGGAATCTGGCTCGGGGGGTTTGTCAGTCTCTCTACAGTAGCAAAAAGAGTGCGTGTGTTGTTTAAGTTGCTGTTAATAATATTTGAGAAGAAAGTCCTGTCTAGCTTTGCCTAATTCCATATTGAAAGCATGGATGGTGTCTTTGTAGATGTTATAATGGACTACAAGTTTTGTCTTCCGCCACATTGCGCTCTGCTTTTCTGCATTGTCTTTTCATATTTTGCACTGCTGTTGAGTTTCTCCAAGGTGCTTTTTTGTCTACCACTCTTCCTGACTTTCACAGGAGCAATATCATCAATTACACTTTTAACTTTTGAGTTAAAAAGAATCGAGGAGAAAATCAACAGAGTCAGCAGATATGCCTTGGTGTTAAAGATATAGCCTTCATAAATAGTACACTAGTGTTCTCATTTAAGCATCTCTTCTTGACAGACACAGATCTAGCTTCAATGGCAGGAGAGATCAATATATCAAAGAAAATACAGAAAATGATCAGACAGTGCTACATCCTTAATAACAATCGATGAAATGTTTAGACCCTTACTGATAAGTAAATCTAGAGTGTGTCCACGATTGTGTGTCGGTCCATGTACATGCTGAGTCAGATCAAAAGTTTTTAAAACAGTTTTGATTTCTTTTGCCATATTGTTTTCTGCATTGTCTATGTGAATGTTAAAAATCTCCAGAAATAGCAAAACAGTCAAACTCTGAGAGAAATGGTTGATAACAGTTCTGTAAAGTCCTCAGCAAAGGCTGAAGAGTATTTTGGAGGCCTGTAAACAATTATAAGAAAATGCGTGGAGCACCTTTTAACACAATACCCAGATATTCAAAAGACGGGTAATTACCAAATGATATTTGCATAACATTGATAGACATCTTTAAAAAGAGCAGCTACTCCCCCACCTCTCCTACCCGCTCTGCAGACACTCATAAAAGTGAAGTTAGGAGGGGATGTTTCATTGAGGACAGTTGCACTGCAGTTGTCTTCTAGCCAAGTTTCATTTAGAAAACATAAAATCCAGGTTGTATGTGGTTATTAAGTCATTGACTAGAAGTGATTTATTTTTTAAGTGAGCAGATGTTTAGAGTGCTAACTTGACAGTCTTACTTTTTGTACACACAGCAGTCTTAGTTTGGCGTGTAATAGGCACCAGATTAGATGGGTTTGCCTGTACGGCTTTTGAAGGCCTTAGACTTTCTATCATGTAATCGAACAGCAATAGAGAAAGATACAGGCACACAGGGTTCCCGCCTTGTTCTGTAAACATTTGAGAAAGTTACTGTTATCATAGCGGGGACCCGGCACATATCAATGAGAGCTGGTATCAGTTGTTTTTAGTTCACCTCGAGCAGAAGAGGAGGATGTGAGCCCTGTCGTTGTGGCAGAGACCGATAGAACTCTTGCAGGAGGAGGGGGAGGGCGAGCGGGGCCAGCAGGCTTTGGTGGTTTGGGGCCTGCTGTTTTTTGGTTGATATCTGGGGGCTTGCAAAGGAGTGGGATAGTTTGGTGCCAGCGTACACCAGTTTTTTCCATTTTCTCTGAGAAGCCCAGAAGTGGGGATGGTGGAGATAGAGATAGCGTGTCTGGTGAGAGGGGCTGTTTGCTCTGGTGTTATCGGAGGCTGTAATATGCTGTCCTGGTTTCCCTGGCTGTTTTCCAGGAAGTCGTCCTTGGGTGCTGATCTTGGAGCAGTTCTAGTATGTCACAGTCTATCAGTGGTGAGCTCTGTGGGCAGGGCTCAGCTGAGATTGTGTCCGTGAGCAGAAGTTGTTGTGGCTGAGTGGTGTTATCATTGTCCTTGTGTGACGTGTCAACCGCATGTCCATTCAGGTGCTGGAGTGAAGTCCTGTGGTCATTCATACTGTGTCCAGGTGTGTGTGTGCCATTCAGGTTGAGTGGATTGGGCCACACACTGCAGAAAGATGATTGAGGGAGAAGTAGATATTGTCCTTTAGCACTCTTGAACCAAGTTTGTTTGGGTGGAGGCCGTCCTGTTGGAACAGTTGCCTCTGACTCCAGAAAAGATTGAAGTTGTCAATGAAGTTCACTCCTTTTATATTGCAGGTTTTTTGGAGCCATGTATTAAGCCCAAGCAAACCGTGAAAACCTGTTTGTTCCTCTTGCTGGGAGTGGTCCACTTATGAATGTTAGTACTTTCAGTCTTTTCAGTGTTTCAAACAGTTCATTGAAATCCTTCTTAAGGCAGTTCTGATTGCTCTTTATGAATATCATTTTTCCCCACATGAATGATGAGTCGATTTGCAGTCTTATGTTTCATCAGAATGTTCTCAAGTTCCCTGTTTACAATCAGAAATTGTTGCTTGTGGAAGGCAGCACGTAGTTGTATCCCTGCTACTAGTGTGTCGGATAATTGAATCACCCACTATCAGAGTCGTGTGCTCGGCTAGGCTCTGAGCTGAGTGCCGCTGTCTGCTCGACCTTGAGCGCAGGTTAGCATCAGTGTTAGCTACTGGCTTATCCAGTCTGTGTTCGATCACATTCATCACGTTTGGAGATTCCTCATTTACATTCATTAATACTTCAAATCTATTCTCAAGATGTATAGGCGGTGGTTGGAGACCAGTGTTTGCAATCCTGTCAGAGCCGTGTCTGGGGTAGAGGATGCTATTGCGGCAATATGTGATACTCGTGACAATCTGATGTCTCGAGTGCCTTTGGGTCTCGCTCCCTGATAGTGCCATCGATTTGTAAGTCGATCGGCTTGTTTCTCTACACTCAGTATGGCCTGTGGAGGAGCAGTAGATTCATGAAACTCACCGGCTGTATGCTGAGGGCGTCCATGACGGAGCTCTGTTGTGTGTTCCGTCTGGTTTGGTGGTCCCGCAAATAACTTTGTTTCAAGAACTGCAATCCTTTGTAAAAGACTGTGGCAATTGCTGCAGCAAGTAGATTCCAGAAGAGGCATTTTCTCTTATCCTTATGCAGTTGTGTTTTCTCTTCCCCGGAATGTAAGCTTTCAGTGGGAGGCTGGTCGAATAAAATAATTCAGCTTTTTTGTTGTAATCCAAGCGTTTGAGCACTGTGCTGATTTGCTGGAGTTGAAATTAGTTGAT